>RJWH01010783.1:0-15135 GCA_004363575.1 Solenodon paradoxus | reverse complement strand
CTCAGAGATTTTCCTGAGAGGCATAGGCAAATGAGAGTGGTGGGGGCGGGGGTGGGGTGGGTGGGGGGCCTGTGAACTTGAGCTGAAAGTAGCTAATGTGGGTCAGTAGAGTCCAACTAGCATTGAAGTCCCAGAAGGCGAGGATCTTCCCAAATGTTCCTTCTTACTGCTGAAACTAGCTATAGAAAATTGCCTTCTTTGTGAATGAGAGTCAAGACTCAGCTGCACTTTCAATAAGCTTCAGAAATTGGGCTTTTCCTGGAGGCAAGAGCACAAACTACCAGGCACTAAGCGAGACTGTAGGCTCATACTGTAGAAAAATCAGGCCCTTTCAGTCAAAAGTCACAAGAATCTATGGCGGTAGAGTATCCGGATGTCTAGCTTTCTGACCCTCGTCGCTCAACTTACTTCAGTATGGTATCCACTGTGCGCATGCCACACAGAATAAAGAAAGCCCAGAGGTATCCAACAAGGTCACTATTCACAGGGACACTGGCCCGCCTTTCAATTCCTTCCACTGGATATTTAGGCTCAGCAAATGTAAAACCTTCAGATAAGTCTTCAATTTCAGACTTTAAATGCTCCCTTTATGCTCAATTCCCGGATCTCTGCTCCCCAGGGTCTTATTGTTCTATAAAGGGAAATCCCTCTGTTTCCACATCTGGATGTGAGCATTCCTCTCTCTGGTGGAGTTCCTCAGTGCTGAAGCATGAACATGGGAGTAATCTCTTCAGTCCCCATGGAGAGGCTCCATGTCTATGATGCCCTTCCCAACCTAGGTTCATGATACCTCAGTAGTGTTCCTGGAGAAACTGTGTCTATATTACCCATTCCAATTGTTTCTGTCACTTTTCCTTGCAGAGATGCTGACCCTCTAAATCTTCTATTCCTTTTCAAAGGCAGTTGCTCCTCTAGATGCAAGTTTATTGTGTCTGTGGGGAGGAAGTGTGCTATGCTGCCATTTTGCTCTCCCTTTCTTCCACCAAAAATCCCCTTTGTATGAGGACACCAGACATATTGGATTAAGGATCAACCTGTAATTAGTTAAGATGAGTTCATCTTAACTAATTGCATCTTTAAGTACTCTATTTCAAAATAAGTTCACATTCTGAAGTACCGGGGGTTAAAACGTCAACATTTGAATTGGTGAAAAACACAGTCTAACACATAACACCCTCCAGTTTCCAAAATAGAGTCCTCTAGATTATTATAGTCCTTCCCTGTAGACTTTTCTTCAAAGTACTCATCACAGGTTATGTGACTGTCACTCAAATAATAGAACAATCATTAATAAAACAATCACACAAGCACAGTGTATTTGTTCTCCCATAGATTGTCATATCCATAAGGGACCATGACCATTTACACTGGCCATTGCACCTCTATGCCTACATGTAGCAGTCATCTGGCAACTACTGACTGAGTGAGCAAATAAACTCTGTGCCCCATAACCTAGTGGTCCCTCATCGCATGTTGATGTGAAGAGGCCAAGCTTTGTACACTAAGCTTGCTCAATCATTTCTCAGTGTTCCAGTTTGCAGAATATTAAGTCATCTCAGGCAAGTTGGGCTAAAAGCTGAACCCCCATTTCATCAATTGCTGTCCAGTTCTTTTGACACTCCATCATGATGTCCCCAGCAAAATCAAGCTCTTGCTAGAAAATGTCATGTCTAAGATTTGTTAATGCATTTCCCTTTCATGTTAAGTGTCCCTCATAAGCACCAATGATTATTACTGAGGAAACTAAATATTTTGTGGATATCTTAAAGATAAGTCACTTATGGGTCACCTAATGGTTGTAATGCTTTGCTGGGGGGTTAAGGAATAAATAAAACCAATTTGTGATATCTCTAATATTTTAAGATGCTCATTGTTTGATAACTTTGCATATGTTGCTTCATTGTAGACACAAAACTATTCTTAGTCTTTTATCTCTCTGACCAATATTTGATCAATAAGCCATGTCAGCAGTACACCAGATCTACAAAGAACCCAGATGGGCTGAAAAGTCTCTCTCACAGATACAATTGTAATGCTGCTGAATCACCTTCCCTCTGTGCTCTCAGGGATGAACGCTGCTTTTGTAAAGTGTAAGATAGCTTAATGTCTGGTTTTTATGTTTCATCATTTCATGGAATGAGGAATGCTGAATACTCTAAATGTTGGACTTCCAGAAGCTTGAACCCATTGACCTGACACAAGTAATTACTTCTGAAGGGCTCCTGAGCCAGCAAGAAGCTGAGAGAACTCGCAAAGCAAAGGTGAAGTGTGGTGACAACAGGAGGGGTGGTAAGTGGGTGGGGGGTGGCTGCATGGGAATTGGGGGGAACTGTCCTTCTCATGTACTTCCTACAAGACTTCAATTAAACCAAGCAACTAAGTCATTCACTGTTAGAATTTTCCAGAGTTATCAATTCTATCCTGGATATGCCTCCAAGAGGCATTTACTCTTGCCTTGCATATGAACATTGGACCCTTCTGACCCTGGTTTTTCAGCTGACTTATGGTGTCTGGTGTCTGCCAGATGGTGTAGATGAGAGAGAGGAATTTTATTTGGACATTGGTGATTCTTAAGGTTTCCAAAATTTGTGAAAAAACCCAGCATAACTCTCCCCCTTTAGTCTTCACTGCAGTTTCAAACTTTCTCTTCATTCAGTTTTCAGGGAAAAGAAATCATATCTACAATGCATTTGAGTGACTTATTTACCATAACTTCATCACAAATTAATTCTGGGAAGAGTCTCCTGTAGAGCTTCTTTCCTTTCATAAACTTGTCAAAATCCCCTTCTATAGAAATGAAACCTGTGCTGTAGGAGTAGATTTTCAACACTCTTTTGATTTAATCTACCAACTTTCATCTCGGAGCCAGCCACATGCTGCTGTGTGGCTGGCTGATATGGTAAAAGATGTCCGGGTGCTTTCAGATTCTCAAGGTCATGTTCATGATGCTGGAAATTCTGCAGAGATGGGCCCTTCTCCCGAGTTGCTGTCTACAGAGCAGCATAGAAGTTGTCACTGAACACATTTGGCTAACACATCCCTTTCCTGGTCACAGCAAGTCACAAATCAGGATATATTTGCCCCCAGTTTTCTCAGTGTCTTCACTGTACCACTGGAATTGTATGATGCACGAGGTAAAATCACCTATTACAAATAATCCACTTCAAATTCTTCCTAAACTGCCGTATGCCGGGGCTTATATTGGTCCATGGGAGTGCACTCTAAATAGGTTCCATTTAACCACTAGGTGGCTTTCCTCTAACTTCATAACCAGAAAATGAGTCAACAAGACAGGAAGAGACAGATACGTCTCATCTAAGCAGAACACATTTCTGGGGAAAAGTAATAAATGCCTGTTGACAAGAGAAGGGATAATCTTGTCAAAATGAGGTGTGGAAATGTATTTCCATTCAAGGTCTGCAAAACTCTACAGAACCCTTAAAACTACATCATGCACTTTATCCACTGATAGCTAGACAAAGACCTCATTTGGAAAATGCAGTAATCTATATTTGACTTCACAAGAACTCTCTATGGATAATGGTTGATTATGATCTCACTTTGTTCCATAATGAAAAAGATTATGGGTTGCAATCAAATTGTGGATTGCAGAGTCAATAACAAATTACCCCATTCTAATAAGTATGTCATCTTTCATAGGGGGGACTGGAAAAGTCAATGCAAACTCCGATGTATACCACTGGGAAAAGACAATATTTACATAAGATGCAAATGCTGGAAATTAATCGTAAAAGACAAGAGGTAAATATGAAAAGAGAGAAGAGTGTTAACTTTACCAAATAAACTAGGTAAATTTATATATATATATATAATCACTTCCCTGGTACATGAATAGAGATAAGCATTCATCGTCAGTCTTTATATAGCATTTTAAAAATGTAATCACTGGAGCTGAAAGTTCAACTCCTAGAGCTGGGAAGAATCAGCAAGGTCCCTTCTGTTACCACCCTGTTGACTCTCTTTTCTGTATTCATTCCTCTCAAGGATGTAACTATCTCAAGTCCCTCTTTTATGAACAGATTGTGCCTATAACTTTCTGACTCCAGCAGTGAAATTGAGTTAGATCATTTTTCTTGCTTTAGTGAAAAGGAGAGGGATAATTTGGTCTTTACTGTGATACCTAGGCTTATCTCTATAATTCATGCCATAAATTATCTTACAGGAAAGATGTCTTATAACACACGCTTTACAGTAATGTCTCTTGTAACTGTCATATTCTTAATACCTCACTCTAGTGAATAAGCCGAAAGTCACTTTACTCTGCAATTATGTCAGCTTGCCTACAGAGAAATGTTTTTACGGAGGTCCTCATCTTAATTGAGTCAGACTTCTTTGAGACTGTGGGGATACTCTCATTTCTCCTAACAAGTCTATCCATAAAGTTCCTCCTCTTCTAACAGGAAAAAGAAAATAGTGTTCTGGTTAGGGGGTCACAGATGTCTGCAGATAACCACACAACTTGCAGAGTATCTAATCTGTTGACCTACTCTGATGAAAGTCACTTAGGGGAGAACATTAACTATTTATAGCTGGTTATTTTCAGGCCCAAATGGAGTTGAAGAAAAGTCTTCATAAAGAGACAGGAATTAAAAAGCAAAAACCGAGGGACCATAAAGCTAAAAAAATCCTTCAAAACACTCCAAGCAATGATGATAGTGACTTTCTTACCATTTTGCCTGATGAAACTTTAAACAGAAGTCCAGGTGAGTTATCATTTTTTAGCAAAATAAAATATTCAAGTTTTTTTTTTAAGTTTATCAAATATATTTCCAGATGAACAGCTAAGAGTCTTAGGTTTCGCATCACATTTTAATCTTCTGGAATATAGTGAACACAGTGTCGTGTAATTTTGGGTAGTTGGGAGGAAAAGACAAAAGCTTGAGTACTGTAATAAAGTACGTCTTTCTTTTTTACGTGTTTATGGTATTTCACATGCAGTATTTCAGTCCTTGCTTCATCCCTAGATGGAAATGAAACAGAAGTGCTTAATCTTATTGTTAAAGATAATGAAGCACATGGAAGCGTTAAAAATGAAATTGGCATCAGCCACTTTGGTGTGATAGCAGACACTCTCCCTCACCCCACCCTTCTCCTTGCAGGTCAGTCCTCGTAAGCCCACCCAGAATGTCTAAAATTAAACCCAGGCATCCCTGCTCACACCAAATCTGCTCCTACTCCCTTCACTGTCTCAGTGGCCTCCATGCTCTGCTCTCTGTCATCGTGGCCAGAGACAAAGGGCCTTTCCACCCACATTGCTTCCTCTCCTGGCAGTTGGTTGTCACAAAGTCCAGCTGATGCCACTGACTTGTCCCCTCTCTCCTATTCCTAATGCCACCATTAGGACATCATGTCACACCAGGACTGTCATTCTAGCCTCCTGGCTGCACTCCTCCTCTCAGTCTTACCCTTTTTCCATCACCTCCCCCCGGTAGTTCCCAGTGTGGTCTAAACCACACGCATCAGCATCATCTGGGGACTTGCTAGGACCTCGGTCAGAGTCATTGCATCAGAAACTATAGGTATCTGGGTTTAACAAGCTCCAGGTAATTCTAATGCCCCTTTAGTTTTCTCTGCTTAGCAACCAAAGTTTTGCCCACGGACCAGCAGTGTCTATATCACCTGGAAAGTTTATTCAAAATGCAGAATTTCAAGCCCCACTCCAGGACCTACATTTCATCAAGAACCCAAGATGATTCTCTGTACACAAAGAAGTTCTAGAAGACTGCACTAATGGCAGAGTAATCTTGTAAAATGCAGATCTGACCACATCAGTCCCTTATAAAGAAACAAACAACAAAATCTTTCAGTGAATATCTGTAAGCCTGAGGACAGTCTAAATTCCTCACCACGGTACTTGAAGCCTTTCTGCATCCAGTTGCTGCCTCCCTTCCTGGCTTCATCTCATACCATGCTCATGCCCAGGCCCCTACACTGAAACCAAGCTACTTTATTTAGTACCTGAGATAGCTCTGTGACTTCCAACAGACATTCATGTCCATGACCTCTGTGTTATGCTGCTCCACCAGTTAGTGTCCCATTAAGTTTTCCCTGAACACATTTGCAACCCATGTTGCAAATACACAATACATGTAGCAATACACCCAGATTTCTGAGTTGTGGTCCAAATCCCCACATCAGCAATGTTGACCACTGAGAGATCTACAGAAAAGCTGGCCATGCCCCTAGAGGTCTCGAGTTTCTAAAATGCAAAATCACCATCTGAGATACTGCCCCTGCTCAGAGGAACAGATGCTTAATCAATAAGTTAATTAAATAAGAAAAGGCTGAATAATTGAAAATGTCCTTGGGGCACCTATTTCACCTCCCAAGTCCCAGAATTAAATATGCTGTGTGGTCACATAGATAAACAATTTTTACAATTAAAAAAATGTTGGCAAAACAACCAAGAAAAGTGTCTCAGCTAAAGTTAGGGACTCGAGTCATTGTTTGAGGGCAGACCAGGAGCCATCAATGGTAGTGAAGTCCTTGGAAGACACTCAGAACCGGAGGGCCCAGGAGAGACTGTGGCCCAGGGAGAAAGCTTCCTCTGCTCTCCCGATGACCAGTGGCATTCCACCTAAGATTTATCAGGTGTTTACTCTAAGCCAGACACTGTGGTCTGCAGTTAACACATGTCATTGAATTAGTCTGCACACAACCTGTGAGGTCGGAGTCATGGTTAGCCCCCATGTGACAGAGTCAGCATTCAAGGCCAGGTCTCTGACCCCAAGTGTGCACTCCCCACCACCATTTAATAGTACCTCATCAGTACTCCCAGGACTTGGACCTCTTTCCAGGACAATCTTGGAAAAGTCTGCAAGTGTAGAAGTTATGACTCTTGCTGACCTCCAACTATTTTGCCAACACTATGGGTTTATTTAAAAATAACAACAAAAGGCAATTTGGAAAGTAGTCTCATCACAAGATACACATACACTTTCGTGGAACAAAGTCTGTCACCTCCTTATATAGCATTTAGAGGGGGCTTCTATTGGCATAAAAGAACCCTGGTCTTCCTTCCTCTGGGGGGAGGAGGGGAAGCATGGTCACTTCCCAGTAGAGATGTAAGATGTGATGGACCAGTTTCTGGTCGCACAGCCTGTGGCCACTCTTTACTAGACTCCTGGCATCGTTTAAGTAGACCTTTGCTGTATTAATTTTCACACCATCAAGAGCAGACTGTCCACTGCAAAGACTGTAAAGGACGCCACTACACTAGGCATACGCCCGGGCTACAGTTCCCTTTTACTTATTCCCAGGTGCAGACAGCATCTTTGATTTCTTCCTCTGTCCTGGAAAGGTCGTCACTTTGCTTTCTCCTGGAAGTGGCAGATAGCCAAGCTCACAGCCTCACGTGAGCTCTGCTAGTCAAGTTCTGGCAGTTAAGATTCTGCTGCGCCTGTCTCCTCTGAGAGAATGCTTCATTTGCCCATTCTCGTTCTGTCTTCTGGAAGGGAGGATGAGCATTTTAGGACTCTTTGGAGATAACACAGTCTTTGTTTTCAGCTGTTTCTTTAAAACAAAATCCTCCATGCTTTACACATATATTGCATATGTTTATGTAATAAGTTACTTATAACTTCTGCAACATTCACAAAGTGAACATCAGTTTGAGGTGTTGTGAGTGCTTAAGAAGTTTATGTGGTTTCTACCCTTTCCAGAAGCCATGGGGAACGGTAGAGTAGAAAAAGCCCTGGACTTGGACTCAAACTCCCTCATTTGAGCACCAAAAATGCATTTACTAAACTTATGCTCCTGAGAGCAGAGGACATTTTTGTTCCGAGAACAGTGCCTGGCACACAGGAACCTCTTTGTATTATGTTTGTTTATATAAGGGCGAGAGAGAGGAGATTTTATAGCTAAATTCGGGTTATTTAACCTCTGTGGACCTGTTTCCACATTTGTGAAATGGGGATAAAGCATTGTCTATTTTGCAGTTTATGTGGAAATTAATATGATCTGTGTTAAAGCACATATAAAATGTAAAATGTCATACAAAAGTTCGAAATAGAAGCAAAACTTCAAGAGAGATGGGACTGGTAACTTTATTGTTTTGTTATTTCTTTGGTTTACATTCCCACATGAGTTCTAGAATATTGAACTTCGCACCACACCCGTCACTGGAGCTACCTGACTTCCAGCTTGTTCACTCTTCCAGGGAAAATATCAACATGCTTCAGGGCAACTGTGACCCCAAATATCTCATCTGAATGTCACTTTCACAATTCTGGCCTTATCTGGTCACCTATGTTGTTGTTGGCTTAGTATTTTTTTTTAAAGTATCTTGCCTTACTATGTTTTATAAAATTTAGCCTTTCTCTGAAATGATTTAAAATTGTGAACTTTCTTGGACAGTAAGAATGGGTGAGAGAACATTTCACAGGGTGCCAGAATGCATTGTTAGTTTCCATTTTCATCAAGGTACACTGGGATAATGGAGAAAATAATGAAACAAAAGACCCTAGTTGTCCCATTTCAACCTCTCACACTTACAGTGAAAGTCCCTGTTAATTGAAAAACATTAAAAAAAAAAAAAAAAAAAACTCATGGATTTTATATAGTGGTGATACAGCTTTCAAAAACATGTTATAAAATACATAGCTACCAAACATGTTTAATGTGGGTGTTACCTAAAACCATTCCCTAGTCTTCCTCCACCCCCACTTAGGTACCTCTCTCCCCAAATTTCTTTTGAAGTAGGACACACTTTCCTTTACTCTGCTCACCCAAAACCCATTTGAGTTTTTAAAGGTTGTGTTTTTATTTTCAGTCTAGCAACCACAGAGACTCAAACATGGATTTATAAAAATGTAACAAGTTATAAGGCATCTAGCTCAGAAGTTCTCAAGCGTGAATGCTGTGTGTACAAAACTATTTACAGAATTCTTTCAAAATGACTTAAGGGATTTTCAACGATAAACCCGAGCATGTAAAGTTTGCCTCACACACTAACTTTAGACCTGAATTATCTTAACAAGAGCGTTCTGGGACTTCATTGTTAAATATTACATTACATCCCACTCTTAACAAACATTCTCTTCCTGTTTCAAAGCTCCAGCCTTTTACTTGGCAGAAAATTCCTGTTCGTCTGAATGATGCCTCTGGTAGCTCTGGGCTCAGTTGCAGAAGAGAAATGACTGACACCCATTGGCTCCAAAGAATGAAACTTTCCAGGTCCCAGTTACCAATGCTTTCTGCTTCCCCAGATTCTCTGATGGCTCAATTTTTCATACATGTACTCATTCATTAGATACTGAGCTATGATGTTCCTGGCTGTGGAGCTAAGGGAATAGTGCTGATAACAAACTAGGAGAAGTGCAATGAGAGGGTAACTGGGGTACCTAATAAATTGAAGAGTTGGAAGGTTTCCCTGAGGAAGTGGCATTGAAGTGAAGACAGGAAGTAGCTGGATGAAATGGACAGAAGTGAATGTGAGTGAGAGGACCAGAGTGCTAGCACATTCAAAACTGTCCTTGACAACTGCATGTACAAAAGAGTAGGAAGGAGATTGATGGGCAGAGAAGAGAGATTCAGATAGAGAGTGATTGGAGATGAACTTTTAAGTCATGTCAAATGAAAATTTTGAACGCTTATCTTTTTTTTTCAAAGGAAATGTGTAGGCAGGAATGAAGGTAAGTAGACAGGCAGGCAGGAAGAGAGAGGAGGAAGAAGCATCTTTATTTATTTTTATTTAGTTGTTCACAATGATTGTTTCCCCGACTCCAGGTCTTGAACTTGGGACCTTGGGATGTTTGTGGGACTGCTCCCACAGGCACTAGACCACTAGGCCACACGGGCACATCCAAACTCTATCTTAAGACCAATGGGAAGCCAATGAAAGGGCAGGAGAGGGATATAATCACTTTTTTGGAGGGGAAGGGCAAAGTGGATAAGTAATTATAAAATATAATTGTATCTTTTTCTACATTCTTTTTTATTGAAACAATTGACATATAACATATTAGTTTCAGGTATATAACATAATGATGTATATACATTGAGAAACAAGCACCACATAGTTACACAATTTTTTTTCTTATGATGAAAACTTTTAAGATCTAATTTCTTAGCAACTTTAAATATGCAATATAATACTATGAACCGTAGTTACCACACTATACATTCCACCTCCATGAGTCATTTCTTTTATAATTGTAACTTTGTGGTACAAAACCCTTTCCCCCATTTTATTAGCCTGTCATCACCCACCCCCGACTCTGGGAACCACCAGTCTGTTCTCTGTGAACTCACTTCTTTATGTGTTTGTTTTTAAGAAAAATGAAGGCAGGCAAGCAGCATGTAGGAAGGAAGAGAGAGAAGGAAGAAACATTTAATTTATTTTGTTGTTCACTTTAGTTGTCCCCTTCACTCCCCTGGGCCATGAACCCAGGTTCTTGGGCTGCCTGTGGGCTGCGCTCCAGGCACAGGCTTAACACCTGAGCTACCAGGGTGCACCTGCTGGTGTTTGTAGTGATCATATGCTATTTATCTTTCTCTGACTTACTGCTCTTAGCAAAAGAGGTTTATATTTTTAAACATCACTCTGTCTAGACTGTGGATAATGGATGGGAGGAGAATCCAAGAGGAGGTGTGGGGAGACTAGTTATAAGAGCATAGCAGCGTTACAAGTGTGAGATAAGTGTTTGGACCAAGAGAGTAAGGTGACTCTGAGGATGGAAGGATGGAGGCAGATACAAGATATGTTAGAGACAGAATTAGCAGCGCCTGGGAATGGATTAGACCTGGGGACTTGGCGTGAACAAGAAGAGTAGGGTGGTTATTGGGTTTCTCTGAGGGAACTAGTCAGACAATGGGGCAAAGTATGACCATTTGCTGAAAAGGGCTCTTGGGAGAAGAAGCCAGTTTATGAGAGAAAGAGAAACTGAGGCTGATATATTCCCAAGAGACATCACAGTGGAGGTGTCCAGTGCGTTAACAAAGCATGTTGTAGCTCAGGAGAGAGATTAGGCCTACAGATATAAATTTGTATTGTTTCCTCTCAGACAAGGATAATAATTACAATATTCAAGGCTAAAGCGGGGTGGCCCCTCACTGAGGCAGAGAGGGACCTAGTGAATTACAAGGCATGAGTCCTCGCATTGAAATGCTTGATATTCTTTCATAACAAGATATCAAGGGCTTAAATAAAATGTGCCATAATTTTTGATAGGCAGCTGTCATGAAGATGCCATCCAGAAAG
Organism: Solenodon paradoxus; assembly: GCA_004363575.1. NCBI lineage: Eukaryota > Metazoa > Chordata > Mammalia > Eulipotyphla > Solenodontidae > Solenodon > Solenodon paradoxus. Next base: position 3,914 of record RJWH01010783.1, on the reverse strand, counting down.
TTATGGCGGGTTCATCCAGACTAGAGGAACCTCTGAGCTCTGACCCAGGGTGATTTTCCTAGCGTGGAAGTGGCTATTAAGACTTTGTTTTCTTAAAAGCCAGCCTGCCTTGAAGAAAACCCCTGTTGTTCTGCAGGGCCTCCTCAGAGAGCAGTGGACTCTGCATAAATAAGAAGTGCGGACGGACAGACAGACAGACAGACAGACATCAAACTGCGCACCGAAAAATCTGTCTAGTCTCTTCTGAAAAAATAGAAAGTAAAATAAGATGCCTGGTCTACTGAGCTTCCAGATCTGTGGGTCTGTGTGGTTCAGGAGGCTGTGCTTCTAAATGGTTCTAGAGGTGATTCTGAGGTGGTCACAGTTGCTGCAAAGATTAGGAAAAACTGTGTGTCATGTTCCTGGGACAGAGCAGCAGTCCAGTAAATAGCAACAGGCAATATCACCTTTGCCAGAATGTTATAATCTTAATTATAAGGAAATTATCAGACAAGCCCAAATGTAGGATCATTCTACAAAAAAAAAAAAAAAAAAAAAAAAAAAAATTTGACCTGGATTCTTCAAAACAGTATTAGGAAAAAAGAAGACAAGGAAAATAAAGGAGGAGGGAGAAGAGGAAAGACAGAAGAGCAGGGAAGCAGGGGAGGGGCAGAAGGAAGAGAGAAAGAGGTCAGGGAAGAAAGAGGTGAGAGGATAAGTTGTGCTCTTTAATTAGAGACTAAGAGACCAAAATATAAAATCCAATGCTTCTGGTGGTGGGTGTGGTGTGAAATATAAACAAAAACACAATTTCAATATCCTAAACAAAATTTAGCATTGTGAACTAAAGAAACAATAAATATTACTATAAAAAATATCCAATGCATGATCGTAGGTTGGATGCTGAATCTGAAAAAACAAAACACAAACATGCAAATAAAACGCAACTAGAGGCACGTTCTGGTGAAGTAGCAATTGGGTTGGTCGCTTCCAAAGGAGTACAGGCCGCATGCCCCTGGGTTGGGGTCCTGGGTCCAGGGAGAGACAACCATCATGAACCGCTAATAGAAATAGAATGGAATGCTTCCTCCTCTCTCTTCCTGCCTGCACCCTTCCATCAAAAAAATTTTTTTTTAAATCAGCTATAAAAGACATTACTGGGACAGACCTGGATTTTTTAATTTGGACACCATATTTGAAAGCAGTATTCTATCAAAGTTAATTTCCTAAATGTGATCAGTGCACATGGTTATGCAGGAAATGTACCTCTGTTGCTGGATTTGCGGTGGCATGTTTGGAAGAGGTGGCTCTGCAATTAATTTCCAAATGATTGAGCTGAAATACGTAAGTGAAATAAAATCAACGCTGTGACAAAGCCCTATTTGACAAGTTGGGGTATGTAGATGTACATGATACTGTTTTTATAACTTTCAGAAGATATAATACATTTTAAATAGCAATAAAACCATTTTCATGTTTACAGACACCAGATGAAATCCTTTTACCTATCTATAGACAAAATATATATACTTACATATACATACATAATCGTTAAGGAACACCAAGCAGATTATGGTGCTCCTAAAATCCTGGGTATTTAAGCAAAAAAAAAAAAAAAAAAAAACTATGTTAGGGAAAAAATTGATTAAATGAACTTTTTTTTATAGGAAATTCACAGGGGATGGAGTTTTTTGAACATCGAGCAGGGAATGACTATTGTCACCGGAAAATTGGCAAAATGGAAACTTGGCTCCGTGAACAAGAGGCCCGGGGACAGCTTCTCTGGGACAGTTCTAGTTCTGACTCGGATGAACTGGGGCGAGACAAGAAGAAACCACAAGCACTGGTGAGGACCAGGACAGAGAGAATCCCACTTTTTGATGAGTTTTTTGATCAAGAATAAGAATACTACTTACTCACCGAAACTGAGTACTTTTCTATAAAAATTCTTTGAGTTCATATATGAATTATTCTGAGGAAATCAATTCAGTTTCTTTTCCTTTGGAATCTTACTATTAACAGGTGCGGCCTATGTTGTTAACTGTGCTGCTTAACTAACTGCCTCAAAACCTAGGGGCTTGCTCCACAGCCATTTCTCTTCTCGCTCTTCTGTGGATTGCTGGGCTCAGCTGGGTGGGTCTTCTGCTGGTCTTGTTGAAAGTCTTGCAGGTGATTGAAGTCAGATGGCAGCTAAGGCCTGAGGCAGCTGGAGACTCAACCAGGACACTGAGACAGCTGGGCCTCACCTGCAATGCAGTCTAGTCTCTTTGTGTGGTTTCCCCATGTGGTCTCCCTAGCTGGGGAGTGAATTTGCTTTTCTGTCAGCCCATTGCACCCAAACAAAATGCTTCAAGAGGAGGAAGCCGAAGCTGCAAGACTGCTCAGAGGCTAGTCTCTTTCACACTTTCTGCTGGCTAATGCAAGTCACAGAACAGGTCAAGGAAGAGGACTACTTCGAAAGCATGGCCTGTTAGGGTCTATATTTGAGACTTGCCACTATATCATTAAAAAATAAATCTTATAAAACAAACAGATGAAAGAGTAGACTTGATACAAAGAAAACTGAATTATTAAAGAAAAGTCTGACAGTAGTGCTATCTTAGACACTAAGCTCAGTTAGGTCACTCTCTTGTGAGTTAGCAGGCTATTACCTCATGATAGAGAGGCCACAGGGAAGAGGTAGAATAACATCAAGTGTGAACGATCATTGTGAAATCAATCTCAAAATTAAATGAATCCCTCTTAGATGATGATGTAGCTCTTGGAACTCCCTAAAATTTAAAGGAGATTTAGAAATGTTCAGTTCAAAAGTTACTTCATTTATATAAATTTCATTTCTAGGCAATTCTAAGAGCTACTTTTGTGAAACATGAAGTCCCACATTTAGCATAATCTAAAAATATTTTTAAGCAACCCAGAAGCTTCTAAGAATTTAGCGAAAATTTCAAAACAAAGCAAAAACACCCTTTTAAGCCTTCTCTTTGAAACTTCTAAAAAAGATACATAGGGAAATTACATGCAAATTTGACAGCCAGTGCATTCAGATCTATCATTTAGATAAAAATCTATGTAAGGAATATATATTCACGTTTCTTCCAAGGATGGAAGGCAGTTAGGTCATCCCTGGGCATTTCTATTCCCTGTTCTTTGGAGGAGGATTCTTCTTTTTCTCTGGTAGGTAAAAAGTATATTTCCTGCAATAGAATGCATAAATGAATTGACCAGCCAGGCTTCTTGAAAACATAAGATCCTTGAGAAGAGAAACAAGTTCAACCTATTCATAGTGTCCTCACCATTATGGTTTACATGGCAAATCCAGCCCTGAAGAGAAAGGGGCATAGAGTATCTTCATCACTCTGGCCTGTGACACCCATCTCTATAAGCTCAGTGGACTCTGAGCTACTTGAGGACATGGACCATGTCTCCTCCCTGTGGAATCCTTGCATCTATCATGACATCTGGTACAGGGTTTATTGTTAAACATTTGTTGAATTCATTAATTTATGTGGTGAGTCAACTAGTCAATTAAGGAGGTACTTGCTTCTCCCTCACTGTACAGTTCTCACTCTCATTTCCCAAGACTCTTAGACATACAAGGTTGATTATTCAGTAAAGAAAGGGAATAAACTATTAAAGCTCTTGGAATGTATACATTTAAATACATTAATTAAGCATTGCCTTGGGATACAAGAGCTAGATATATATGCCATAGCTCAAAAATATTTTTCAAAACTATCAGAGTATATTAACTGCAAAACAAAATCAACATTGACAATCCTTGGTGATCTAGTGGATAAGTCTGCTGTCTCTGGCTGGTAAAGTCCACATACATCTCAAAGACCCGGTTAGTGACCCAGGGCTGTAGGGAACAACTAAGATGAACAACGAGGGGGGGTGGGGAGAGAGAGAGAGAGAGAGAGAGAGAGAGAGAGAGA
>RJWH01010782.1:0-15075 GCA_004363575.1 Solenodon paradoxus | reverse complement strand
CCGTCTCTCACCACGGCCCTCAGTCTAGATCCCGCTCTCACCACGGCCCTCAGTCTAGATCCATCTCTCACCACGGCCCTCAGTCTAGATCCATCTCTCACCACAGCCCTCAGCTCTAGATCTAGGTCTCAACATGTCCCTCAGCTCTATTTATGAGTCTGTTTTGCTCTCTACTTACTGTATGTTGTCATGTATAATGTGTATACACTTTTTGGTCATATTTGAGAGGGATAAATAAGGATGTGCATTACACATAGGCAGTGCTAATTCTGTATCTATATAAATGTTTTTAATTCTTTTATTTATGCTTTGAGTTAAAAGTGTAACTCTAGATCAATAATGATATATGTATACAAAATAATACCCTGGAACATGGTTATCAATTTTATAATACAAAAAAATAGTACCTAAATGTCAACAAGCAAAAATTTTAATTAGAAAATTGAAACTAAATATATTTCCCCTAAAAGTGTGGGTGAGAAACGCAAGAACGCATGTATGTGCGTGAAGAAAGGGCGGGAAGTGGTCCCCGTCCGTCTGAGTGGCCTCCCTGACTGTCACGCAACCCTCGGGCAGAAGGGACTGCACACTAGATCCCTACGGGCTTCCCAAGGACACAGGGAAGGCAGCCCGACCTCAGAGCCTGCCCCCGACGCCTCCTTTCACTGCTCCAAAGAACCAGCAGTGCCCGAGCACCCAGCAGCACCCGGGGCATTTCTTTGGAAGGAAGATACACTCTGGTCTTTTTCCTTCCTCCCCCATCACACTCAGGTCCCTCTCTGCTTACTGGCACCCAACCGCTGCCCTCCCTGCCACCCTGCGTGGGCAGAGCCTGGCCACCCAGCACAGGACAGCAGTGACCGGAGCTCGTCAGCATCCCTGCAGGGCCACAGTGTGTCCCTACCGCACGCACCCGCTCCAGGTCTTCCCTGAGGGGCTGGGGCATGGTCACTTACGTGAGGCTGCCCAAAGCACACTGCTTGTCGGCCATCACCTCGAAGAGTGGGCGCATCAGGGAGGCCTGGGGTTTTTTCCTGGTGGCTTGAGAGCTGTTGGGACAGGAAAGTGACAGCCCCACCTCACCCCCAGGGAGGATCCCTCCCCCGGCCTGAGGGTCCAAATTACCTCTGGCCCTTGGCCCCCTTTGCCCCAAACCCACGCATCTGTGTCCGTGCCTCTCCTGCTGCCACTGTCAGCGAGCCTGGGGGCAGGTTACAGCACCCCCAGCTGGCTCTGTGCTCACACCTGCAGCAGGTGACCCCAGCTCAAGCCCTCACTCATTCCCTCAACAGATACTGAGCACCTGGGGCAGGTGCTGGGCTAGAACCAGGGGCAGCATTGAGATGGGCACAGCTGCAGCCTGCTGGGACTGGGTCAGGTGCAGGGGACTGAATGGGCAGATGTCATGACATAGTCACGAGAGCAGATCTGGGGCACTTATAGGCTTGGGGGGTCAGCAGCAAACAGAGTGCTCTGGATGGAGGAACAGCAGATGCGGAGGTCCAGCAGTGACCAGGAAGCTCCCGAGCTTGTCAGAGGAATGCTCACTGGGAGGGGTGCTGGACCGGTCATGCGGCCCCCTGGGAAGTTCACTATGACAGGGGTGACGGGGTGACGGGGCTGGGCAAAGTAAGGACAGCTAGGGGGAGCAGCTGGGCCGCCTGGCTAGGGAACAGGCAACAGCCTGGAAGCCGCCCTCTCATGGCGGGCGTGCCCGCCCCAGCTGCACAGGCGCACACCCTGAGGACTCACCCACCGCCGCCCAGCCTGCCCTGCAGTCTCTTCATCAGGCTCTTCTTTTTCTTCTCCTGTGCAGCGACCAGTCTGCACCGCACCAGCTGCAGGGCTTGCCCGGCCGGGCAAAGGCTCATGCAGTAGCTCAGGACCGCCACGTCCATGCCGCTGAAACGCACACGCTGCAGCACCAGCACAGGGAGGCCGCGCAGGGCCTGGCGCACGAAGGCAGCCTCCTGACACTCATGCAGGCAGTACAGCAGCTCCAGCGTGGAGTTGAGCTCCTCCGCCTCCTCCTCCAGCCCCTCGGCCTCCTCGGCGCCCTCCGGGGCCGCCTGAGGGGGACCCTGAGCCTGGTCCTGCACCCACCTCAGGACGTCCTCCCTCACGCGCGCAGAAGCCACGCAGCCAAAGTGGCGCTCGATGTCACGCGTGTGGTCCGAGCTCAGCAGCCCGAAGAGGAAGCGGGTGGTGAGCGCCAGGTGGAGGCGCGACTCGGGGTCCCCGCGCAGCAGAGCCCCCACACCGCCGCCCGGCGTCCCGGGAGCGCCCTCGTCCTCCAGCAGGTAGGACAGTGCGGCAAAGAACTCCTGGAAACTCTGGTGGATGAACTGGTAGGTGACCTCAGTCTCCAGCACGCCCGGCAGTTCCTTCTTGCTGAGAAACGTCGTTTGGACTTTGGAGCCACGAAGCTCCAGCCGCTCCAGGTCCCGCTGGGCAAACTGCACCCTGTGGCCGAGGACGCCCTGGCGGGCCAGGCGGCACAGCTTGCGGACCTCGGCCTGCGCCTGGGACGGGGCGGTGGCGGGCGCGGCGCTCAGGAAGCTGGCGACGAACAGCAGGTACACGGAGGTGGTGGTCTTGGAGGCGCGCGACAGGTCCTGCCCCAGATCGAGCTGCTGGCGCAGGACGGTGCACACGATCCAGCACACGAAGGGCACGAAGCAGAGTGCGAACAGCGTGTCGTTCTCCTTCACCAAGCGGTAGGCACGCTCCGCCCTCCAGTCCTCCTGGAAGAACTTGTAGAAGTACTTCTTCCTGTCCTTGTCGGAGAAGCCGCGCACCTCGGCGCACTGCGGCGCGCACAGGCCCTGCAGCCGGCCGGGGGCGGCGGCGCGCGTGGTCACCAGCAGACGCGCCCTGGGGAGCAGCGCCTTGCCCAGCAGGCTGCTCAGCAACCGCGCGCTGCTCGCTGCCTGCAGCGGGTCGGTGCAGGGCTCGGCCTCCGCGGCCCCGGGCAGCTCGTCTGTGCCGTCCAGGATGAAGAGCAGCCGCTCGGCGCGCTCCAGCATCTGCCGCACGGGCGCGCTGCGGCCGGGGCTCTGCTCCAGAATCAGGTCGGCCAGGCTGCACGCGCCCGGGCGCTCCAGCAGCTCGCGGCAAGGCAGGAAGAAGGCGAAGTCCACCTGCCCGTGGTAGAGCTTGCCCGCCGCCCAGTCGTACAGAATTTTCTTGGCCGCCATGGTCTTGCCGATGCCCGCGGGGCCCTGCAGCACCACGGTCAGCGGCTGCTCACCTTCCTCGTCGCCGCGGAACAGGCGGTTGAAGGTGTGGGTGTCCGAGCGTCTTGCGCGCTCGGGCTCCAGCTCCTCGGCGGGGCCGGGAGCCTCGTCCTGCAGGGCGGCGCTGTCGAGCGCGATGAGCACCTTGGTGAAGCGCTTGTTGATCTTCACCGAGCGCGCGTTCCTCTCCTTCACCTTGGCGTGCAGCCGCAGCACGTGTTCCCGGTATGTCTTCCCGTACTCTGGGAGCCGAGGGACCGTGGAGCCAGCGGGGCCAGCCGGCCCTGCCGCAGGAGCCCGCTGCGCCCCCGCCCACAAGCAGTTCCCCCGCTGCCCCACGGCTGCCCCGCCCGCCTGCAGCCGGTCCTCCCGCGGCCGGTCCTCCCCTGGCCGGTCCTCCCGCGGCCGGTCCTCCCCGACCCACACCTACCCGAGAGCAAAGCCTTGGAGCTGGGGCCCAGGCCTGGAAGGGAACCCGCGGTCACCGGTGCAGGAGGCGGGGGCGCCGTCAGGACCAGGGGCCCCCGGACCCCCGCGCCAGGGCCCGAATTGGTGGATGAGGCGCCGGGCTCTGGGACCCCAGGGACCGGGACCGCGGGCTGGGGAAGGGGCGCCCCCGCTCGTGCTCACGCTGCAGCCGCTGCTCCTTCAGCCGCGCAGCCACGTCGCGCACGTCCGTCCTCTTCAGGGTTTTGCGGGTCACGTCCACCGCGGCCTCCGGTCCATAGAAATGGGTCAGCTGGTCGGCGAGGTCCACGGCGTCGGCGCGCTCCAGCCGTGCCCACGGGATGCTCCGGCCGTCTGCCCGCGCGTCGCGCAGCTTGTGCCGGAAGCGCTTCAGCTGCTCCTGGCTCAGGTCCTCCAGCGCCGCCAGGAGCAAGTCGCGGGTGGCCGCCGCGCGTTGCTCCATGCTGAGGGCCGCGGGGTCAGCGCTACGCCGGCCTGATCGGCGCCCGACTCGGCGCTGCGGCGCAGACCCCGCCTCCTAGCTGAGCGCCTCTCCTCTCCTCCCAGTCCCCCCGGTGGTCAAGTGGGGTCACTCCATCGCGGCACTGGCAGGTCACGCCTGGGATGAGGCGTCCAGGAGGGCGGCTCCTCTCCCCTCAGGGGCGGAACAGGACTCGCCACCTGGCCCCGGTGTGCGCCCGAGCTCCCCAAGGTGTGCTGTCTGCTGTGGCCAGGGAGCCCTGGACACGCAGCTGGAGGTGCTGGGGGAGGCCGCGGCTCCCAGTGGGAGGCAGCCCTGGGGTGAGCAGCGCTGAGGCGCCGGTCCGGGAGCCGCACCCAGAGGCAGCACTCACCTGGAGCAGGAGGCCTCCTGCGGGTCCATGGAGTCCTGGCCGAAGGTCTGTCCGGCAGGCAGAGGAGGACCAGAGGTGCCCCTCGCCAGGCTGACCGCAGCGCGTCCTAGGGGAGACCTGTCATGGCCCCAGGACCAGGCGCTTTGCTCGGCCTGCAGCCACCAGGCTCCCAAACTCAGGCACACGCCCCGGGCATCCCTGCCCAGCTCTGCCGACCCTTGATCTTCACCTCCTTTAAGTGGTTGGCATTATCTGTGAGCCGCTGGGTGTGGCTGTGGGGCTGGGCTGTGAGCAGGTGACCCTGTAGAACAAGGCCCTCGAGCACGGCCCACCTGCAGCTGCGGGAAGGGCTTCCCAGCAGGAGGGAGCGCGGAGGCAAAGGAGGGACTTGCTCTGTCCAGGGGAGGGGTGCTCTGCAGCTCCCTGTGCTGGGCGTGAGCAGGGAAGAGCTTCAGACGACTGCAACCAACGTGGGACTGGGTGGGGACCGTGAGCACGCTGATGCTGTGCTGTGTGGGTGGGACGCTGAAAAATGAGTCCTAAAGACCTCAGGTCCCGACCCCTAGGGACTGAGGGTCCCTTGTCTGCCACAGGGACTTCACAGGTGGGCAGAGGTCAGACGGGGAGATGGCCCTGGGCTCTCCTGGGCCATAAATGCCATCACACAGGTGGGCAGATGGAGGCAGGGGCGGCCTGCCCCGGAGCGCGGTGCTGGGCCGCTGCCGTGTCCACAGGGAAGCCTGCAGGGAGCTCGGGGGACAGGCTGGTCCCCTGCACCTGCAGCCTGGCAGCCCTGGGTCTCGGCCCAACATGGCTGGTGTGGACCTCTGCCCTTCAGAAGTGAGAGCGGAGGCACGTGCCTCCCGCTGCCTGCCTCGGTCGAACCCCGGGGGAACTGGTGAACCTGGTTTCTGTGAAGGCGTGTCTGACGGGGGACTGGGGCACCGCCCTGCGGCTCCCTCACTGTCAGGCCCGTCACCCCATGCTCAGCCTTGGAGACCCACAGGTGCCCCTTTCTCCCAAAGACTTTAAGAAAACACGCCCCGCCTCTCGCCGAGGTCTCCTATTGCCAAAGGTCAGTCATTTCCACACCCACCTGCCCATCAAAGCCCCCGCCCTCCGCAGGGCAGCTGCTGGTGGTGGCTGAGGGCAGAGTCCTGCAGGGAGGGCCGCGTGCTCGCAGCCACATTCTCACGTCCCTACGGAGCACCGATCGGGCCCATGTGAGCCAGCAGGGGCAGGGATGAGAGGTTTGCTGTCGGCCACTGCCAGGTGGGAGGTGAGGCAGCAGCCGGTCAGGCAGCCGCGGGGACAGGGCACCCTGAGGTCAGAGTTCGGGACAGGCCCGGGCAGACGGCTCTCCAGAGTGCTGTGGGGTCCCAGCTCCCTGGCGGCCTCGGACAACCGAGTCCTGCCAAGGGGGCGGTGCAGGCCACACAGCAGCCTAGACAGCAAATCCGACGTCTCACGGCTCCACCGTGGGTGGAAGCCAGGCCTGCACTGAGCACACACGGCCAGCCTGCCGGCCACCCCGAAGGCTGCACGCCCCTCAGGCCCCACACTGAGCTGCGCTCACCTCCACGCCCTGCTGCTCCAGCAGGGACGCCCACACGGGCGCTGCTGGTCTAAACGCACATCCCTTTCTCTCTGAGTATAAGCTCCAGAAAGCAAGTCTCTCCAGCCACCCTGGACAGGGAGTGGGAGAGCAGTGCCCTCAGCAGACGGGAACCGAGCCCGCCGGCACCAGCCGGCAGCTGGCAGGCCTCACACAGGCGAGTGGACCTCGTCGACCGCGGAACAATGGCAATGGAGCTTCAGCGTTGCAGGCTGAGAGCAGGGCAGCTGCGGCGGCCGGCACGCCCAGGGCCAGTCTGTCCCTCATTTCTGTGGGAGGCTCCGCATGAAGACACTGCTTTCTGACTTCACCAACAACATCCCAGTTTCCACACCATCTCCAGGCCTGACCACATCACCTCTGTCCAGCAGTTACACTGCTGACCACGGTGCTGTCCTCCCAGTGCTCTCTCCCTCTGTCACAGGCACTGAGGGAGCTGTGGAGACGGCGCGGCCGGGTGACACGGGGCCAGGGAGCAGCGTTGCATCAGCTGCCAGTAGCACGGGAAGGGTCCTGAGGCCTGAGGTTTGGGGACACGAAGGTCACCCCGGTTTCCTGAGGTGGACCCTCCTCGGGTGGACTCTGCGCCCCATAAAGTGTCAGCACCTGCTGATGCTGCTCTGGGAAGCTCTGATAAGGAGCAGGTGTTTCCAGAACGTTGCCTGAAGGAGCGGGGCGGGGTGTGGGGGGCACGGGGCCCAGGACGGAGACACAGCTGGGGAGACCAGGGTCCCCGGCTGCTCCTGCACTTCTGTCTTCTGAGCTAGTCACTGGCAAGGTTCTAACTGTTAAGCCCTTTAAAAAATGACAGACTGGTGAGTGCAGAGGCCCCCGCTGGGAACTTACCACCGGCCAAGCTCCAGGAAAACCTCGAAAATTTCTGCCCAAGTCCCAGGTGCAGCCACTCCCGGGCGCCCTCGGGGCCGCGCCTCCAAACAGGCCTTCCCTCCTTTCGGGGTCCCCCTCCCTCAGTCCTCCTGCCTCGCAAAGGCCGGCTGCTGGAGCGCCCCGCGCCCGCCCCGCCCGCTGCCCTGCCCGCCACGCTCACCTCGACCGCAGAGGGACACGCGTCTCCACAGACCACAGGGCCTGCGGACCCCGCCTGCTGACAACTCAGTGTCTCCGGGGCGTCCACATGTTCCAGGAGAAGCTGCCTGGAGAGAAAGAGACTCCCGAGTCGGCCTGGAGGGCACGCGAATCACTGGTAACAGCTCGAGCGAGGAGAGAGACAGACAGATGGGCAGGGTGACGGTGCCGGTCCTTCGGAGGGAACACTGTCCACTCGTCACGGCTTTTTGGTTTTTAAAGAAAAGGTGCTGGCAGGAACACAGAAGAGGAGGAGGCATTTATTTTATTTTGTTCCCATAGGCTTGCTCACACGGGCTGCTCCCCAGACCGGGACTCGAGCAGGGGCCGTGGCGGCTCCCGCAGAGGTGGGACCCGCCGCTGCGCCTGATTTCTGCGTGTGTCGTGAAGCCGAAATAATCAGCGCCAGCAAACAGCTGGACACGTCGGTGTATGGAGTGAAGTTCAAGTTCAGAAGCAAACACGTTTATCTGTGGTCAACTGGTTTGGACGAGGTGCCAGGGACGCCGAACCGGGAAAAGTCTTTTCAAGAAGTGGTTCTGAGACGAGCTGCCCTGCATGCTCACCCAGGACGGGTCAGAATTGAATGTGAGCACGAAACTGTAGATGTGGTGCGTTATTAGAGGAAAGTACGGGAACAGCGGCTTGCGACCTTTGGTTGGCAACGGTTTCTTAGATTCAGCACCCATACCGCGAAGGCGAAAGAAATAAGTTGGGTTGCACTGAAATTGAAGATTTCTGAGGCGCATCCCGGTGGCTCAGGGGGCTGAGGGGTTGGTGTGGGGACCACGTGTAGCCCAACAGCCCAGGCTGGAAGCGCCCAAGGGTGATGGTGGGGGCAGCTGCAGGGTGCAGTCCGTGCCAGGCAGGGGCGCGGGAAGGCGGTTGACGGGCAGTCGGGCAGGGCAGGCTCTGCCTGGAGTCCGGTGTCTGCTCCCGGTGTCCACACAGAACCCGCGCAGCCGTGGCAGCGGGCGTGTCCACGGTGGCTGAGGGAAGGGAGGTGACGGGGAAACAGTGGCTCCTCTGGGCAACGAGGCTCAATCAGACACAAGTAGAAATGGCGCTCAAGTCGCAGAAACAGACGGGGACTTCAGGACTGACTTAACGGGACGGTGCAGCCAGGTGAAGGCCAGCGGGCGGGGAGGGGAGGGCGCATTCAGTGACCTTTTTTCGTTCATCTTGGTGGCACCCAGGAGGTGACCCCGGGTCCCTGCCACATGTGGGCTGTGGCCAGAGACAGTGGGCAGGACACCAGCGGCAGGACTTCAAACGCACATCACTAGAGAAGGAAGTCAGCCCAAATGAGTCCCTGCGATATGTCCCCGTCAGAGTCCGGAGCAGGGACATCCGAAGCAGCCAGTAAGGAGAGCAGAGGCTGCCAAGGGCTGTGGGTGGGCTGAGAGAAGGTGGACACAGATTTTTGTCATTGTATAATCATTCTGCATGTTAAAATAACTTCCTCTGTGCAGGGTCCCCATGCCTTAGATCCATGTCCACACACCCTGGCGTCCAGCCCATCACCAGTGCCCTTCACCACTGTCCAGGGGGCTCCACCACCCTGACCCCTTCCCACCTTCACGCCCCACTCCCTGTTGGTCACCTCAGTTCTAAGGGTTGGTTATGCTTCTTCATTTGTTCCTTTGCTCACGTTCCACCTGTGAGTGGGGTCATCTGGTCTCTGTCTTTCTTCTTCTGACTTGTTTCACTGAGCATCATCCCCGCTAGGTCCATCCATGTGGATTCGCATGACAGGGTTTCCTCTTGTGTAATGTTCCACTGTGTGTATGGACCACGTCTTCTTCATCCATCATCTGACGTGGGGCACTGAGGTCGTTTCCAGTTCTCGGCTATTGTGACAGGGCTGCAGGAGACACGGGGGTGCACGCATCTCTGAGGATGGGCCACAGTAAACACGGGGATACATGCATCTGTGCAGATGGCGGCTTCTGTATCTTTTGGGTGGATGCCCAGAAGCAGAATGACGGGACCTATGGGATTTCCATCTTCAGTTTTTTTGAGGAGTCTCCACACTGCTCTCCATCGGGGCTGCACCAGTTTGCACTCCCATCAACAGTGTGAAAGTGTCCTCTTTCTCCACATCCTCGCCAGCGTGTGTGGTTTCCAGACTGTTGGGCAGCAGCCCGTCTCGGGTGCGAGGTGAGACTCACGTCTCCCTCTAACGGGGAGGGGCCTCGTACTGCGTCTGCGTCACAGAAATATCTGCTCGTGTCTTCTGCCCATTTTTTGATTGAATTTTTTTTATTGCTGAGTTTTATGAGTTCTTCGCATAATTTGAATATCAAGCCTTTGATAAATATTTTCTCCCTGTCAGCAGGATGTCTTCTCGTTTTGGCGAGGGTGTGAAGGAAAGGGCCCTCCTCCCCCGCTTGTGGGGCACACGCTCTGCAAAATAAATGGCGCGGCGTGGAGGCGTCCCAAAGACTGAGACTGGAAGCCCCATGTGATCCCGCCAACCCACTTCTGCACGTCTGCCCAAAGAACACGGAAACCCTCGTTGACGGAGTGTCTACTCGCACGTTGCTGCGCCGTTGTCCACAGTCCAGGACTGGAAGCGCCCGAGGGCGGCGGCGGAAGGGCCACCTGGAGGCCATCATTCTTGGTGTCAGAAGAAAGACAGGCACTGGGTGGCCTCACCCCACTGTGGGATACAGGGAAATAAAGCGAACAGTCTAAGCAGACGCCAAACCCCAGACACTGTGACAGTGGAGGGAGAGTGTGTCCGGAGGTGAGCGTAGTGGCCCACGGACAGAGGGGGACTTCGGGGGTCTGGTGGGCAGGGCTGCTGCCCACAGGGAGGGAAGGCGAGCCACACACAGGCTGCTTTTATTTTCTAAATCAAAATTACGCCATAAAGTATTTAAACTAGAAAAAAATTGTTTCTTCCTCCTTGCATCCTTCCTCTCCTAAGAAAGAAAAAAGAGACAAGCCCTGGCGGAGCAGTGTTGGGTCAGGCGCCTCCGAAGGGCGCAGGCCATACCCCCCTGGGCTCGAGTCCCAGGTCGGGCGAAGCAACCAATGCGGGCAAGTGACTAAAAATAAAGACACTTCTCTCTCTTCCTGCCGCCTGCTCGCCTTCGAAGATCCCTGTTGCCCCTTTCTGTTAAGAAGGGAAGAATGGGACAAGGAAAGCCAATGTAGTCATAATCTGATTAATGCCTAATTCCTGTTTCTCTCAGACAGGCTAGTAACACCACGTCTTTTCAGACAAGTCTGTGGCAACGCCCTGGGGACCCCTACTCTGAGGACCAGACCCATGAAGTCTGACCCGGCTCATCACAGGCTGACTCTTGCCTCTGCGCGGAGCTGGGCCTGCTGGGTGCCCACCCCAAGCAGCCTCCCTCTCAGAGCTGGGCCGCAGGACCCTGATCCCTCCAACCTCAGCTGGTGAGACCCACGACCACGGCAGCACCTGTGGGGGAAGGGCCGCTCCTACCGCTGGCCAGCCCCCGGGCCCCTGCCAGCTCCACTGGGGAGGCCTTGTGGGTGGGGCTCGGTGACCCTCACGGGTGGGCTGAGCTTGGGATTCAGGGAACATCCAACCATGCTGTGCCCTCAGCTGGAGGAGGAAGCACTGTTCCAGGAGCCCCAGGGCTGATGGGGCTGGGTTTTGTGCAGGGATTTCTCATAGCCGCTGAGGCCATGGGGGTGAGGTATGAGAACTGGGGAACACCTGGCTTGCAGGTGAGTAGGGGCGCCTGCCCATGACTTGGCCCACGGCCTCCCCTACCACAGTCTGAGCCCCAATCCCAAACCCCCAAACCATGCTCTGCCTGCCTGACAATCCACCTCTGCCCCCAGGCAGCACCAGCGGCCTGGCCTCCCTGCACAGTGACTCAGCCAGCCGGCGGCACAGAGAGGACCCTGTCCTCTGCTCCCAGTCTGACCCTGATGGTTCTGGCCCTCTGGGCCCAGGGACCTGCATCCGAGGACTGAGCTCAAATCAGGCCTGTGACAGAAAGGCTGTGACTGGGATAAGAGCTCCCAAGTGAGGTTGGGTCCCTACCTCACACCACGCACAAAAATTAGCTCAGAATGAACCAAAAACACACTTAAGAGCTAAAGAGATAGAACCCAGGCAAAATCACAAGGGAGATCTTCATGACCTTGGATTTGGCGATGGAGTCTTAGAGATTGTGGGGAACAAGGGGAAAGCTTAGTTGAGATAAATCGATACCTCGGCAGGGAAACAAGCCCTGGTGCCTAGAACGCCAGGTGCTTGCCAGCGAGGAAAACCTTGGCTGGAGGGGTGTCTGACGTTCTGTTGAAACTTAGCAAGAAGTTAAAAGTCAGCCAGTTAGCTAAGCCATCGTGTCACTGCGCGCACAGTCCTTTGTGTGTGACCTCAGCTGTGGGAACAGTGGTTGTAAAAATGCGTGATTTATATGTTGTGCCTTTTCGAAGAACAACTCCCTTCTGTAACGACAATAAATATGCAGGGAGTCAGATGCTTGGGGCGACAGTCCCTACATGCTCTTCACCGCCTGTCCCCGCTTACACGCTCTCTTAGTCTCTGTTTTTCTCACTCTTCCGTGGCCTCCTGCCTTCTCCCTGTCGTCCCGGACAGAACTCCCGGCAACTGGCGCCCGAACAGGGACTTGAGGGAAGAAGTCAGCCACTGGCACGTATGAAATGGTACAAGCTGCGAGGGACCTGAGCAGTGAGCTGGGACATCTCCATCACTAGAGCTTTCCGGGATTTTTTTTCAATCAGGGTCACATGGGGCAATCCTCACCATGACAGGAGGACTCTGTGAAAATCCTCAGGACACGGCTGCGAGCCTCAGGAGCCAAGGTGAAGAAAAATTGTCTTCATCAGTTGTTTCAACCTTCTGATCAACACTGTTGCGGGGGGCCGGCTGGTGGCACGCTTGGCCTGAAGGAATGGAGGTTAGTGGTTAAGGAACAGCGGTAAGCTCACTGGCGGGGTGAAACAACCCCTCTAGCAGTCTGGTATCTGTGCAATTTAATTTCTTTAGCGCTGGAGCCGAAGTCTGACACTGAGTCCTCCAGCAGTGAGGGGGGAGGCGATGCAGGTGTCTCTAAAGGGACGGGGAGGAGGCTCCCACCACCCCTGTGGGGGTGGAATGTCGGCCACTTCTGGATCCAGGGGGTCTGGCTCAGGGTCTGGCTCTGTGTGGTTCTGTCGAGAATGTAGCTTTAATCAATCACTCTCTCTCTCTCTCTCTCTCTTTCTCCTCTCTGTCTCTTTCCTCTCTCTCTCTCTCTCCCCCACCCTCTCTCTTCTCTCTCTCTGGAATAGAAGATTTATCAGATATGCAAACTAGATAAGCTTCAGCTAGGTGCTTAAAAATGGTGAAAATAAATGAACATGCTTCTGGCTGGAAAGATATAGACTGAGTTTTTGTTTTAGTAAGAAAGTATTGTGGAAATTTTGTCTTTAGTGAAGTAAAAGAATCAGTAATGAATTAAAAGTGAAATGAGTGGACTTGGCATGTAGTAGGAAGGTTTATGCAAGTGAGAAATGTTTGTGGAGGAAGCATGCAAAGAGATATCTTAGGTGGTTACAGCAATTAAGAATGGAATAAGTTTCTTTAGAAAATCAAAGTTTAAAGGTCAAATATGCTATGTGAAGGTTTAATAATTAATGTGTGTGCTGTAAAGCTATATAAAGTCCTAATGTGTTTAGTTACTATTCTATTTACTATTTTAAAACATTGTACACTGCAAAATCAATCAAATATTGTCAATTGTGTTATAACCAAATCTTTAACTATGGTTGTTTTACTCTTTACTATTTAAAGAAACCATTGTTTGCTGATATTTTCATGTTCAAAAATTTGTGAAAAGAATGTTAGAAAAAACAGGTTTTCATGCTTTTCCAAGTTAAGAGAGTGCTCTTTTTTCTCTGCTGAGCCGTACTGGTTGAGCGTCCGCATCCTCCACATTAAAATGGAAAACAAATGACCCTCCTGGGTTGAAGGGTGTCCCCTCACCCAGGAACAGCTGGACGCCCTTGAATCCTAGCACAGGAACACACACAACCCTCTACTAGTCCGTGGAATTCTCCCGTCTTTGTCATAAAAGGAAAACTGGGAAATGGAGACTGCCGACGACCAGAGGCGGATAAACACGGTGATAGAACCTATGGGACCATCGCAACCTGGCTTCTACCCCCTCCCTCTTGCCACCTCACTGGCCTATTCTTATTAGAGATTCAAAAGATTTATTTTTTACTATTCCTTTAGGCCCTCAAGATAAGCAACGATTTGCTTTCATCATTGCAATTAAGAATCGGGCTCAGCCCTGCCCTAGATTCCAGTGGAAAGTTATGCCACCAGGGATGGTTAACAGCCCACGATCAGTCAAGTGATATGTGGACCTGCCTGAAGCCGGTTTGCTTTCGGCATCCGGGGTCACATCATCCATTGTATGGATGATACACTCCCATTGGCAGCATCAGACCAGCTATTTCAGGATGCCTGTCACACCTTACAGGATTTACTCCCTAAGTCCGGTAGATGCATCACCCCCGGAAAAATTCACACCTCCAACTGTTTCTCAATACTTAGGGCCCGAGTAGAAGCTGAAAGCATTATTTCCCCAAAAGTCCAATGAAGATAAGGCCACTTACGGACTGTAAATGATTTTCAAAAATTGTTGGGGGATATAAATTGGCTCCGGCCTTCCCTGGGAATTACTACTTTCTTGCTCTGTAATCTGTGTGATTCTCTGCAGGGCGACCCCGATCTCAGCAGCCCTTGAGGTTACCTCCAGCCGTGAAGCGCGAGTTAGAGCTCACTGAGCAGCACGCCCACCAGGCCCGGCTCGTCGAGTTGACCCTGTGCCCCCGTGTCGTTAATAGCGCTTCCCACTGTTCTCGCCCCTACAGGAGTGGTGACCCCAAAGGAGACGTTGTTGAATGGGGATTCCTACCCAACCAGCAAATGAAAATTTGCAAACTTCCCTTGAAAAGCTCAGTCTTGCGGTGTTTTATGTTCAGCAAGGGTTGCGTCTACTTGCAGCCGCCGAGCCGGAGAAAATCATTCTGTCACTGACTTAGTTGCAAATTATTTTCCGAAACTGAAGCAATTGGCAAGCAGCTGTTGCTGACTATATCTGAACCTTTGATCATCATTACTCACCAAACTTTTTCAATTTTAAAATTAACTAATTGGATTTTACCAAGGAAGGTATCTCGCCAGCCACCGCCTCCAGCTCGAAATTATTTCACAGGTGACAGCAGCAATGGCAAGGCCAGGCCACCGCCAATCAGACTCTGAAACAGCAATTAGAAAAAAAAAGGGGGGGACTAGGAAAGGGAAGGTCTCCGCAGGAACATTTAGGTAAAGAACGCTTAACTTTATATTTTTTAAATCGCTTCAGAAGCCCCTGCAGAGGCACTGGGGGAGCCATTCGTGCCACCAGGGATGTACATCAGCCGGTCTGGTGGCGACAGGATGAGACAGGAGATGGAGAAAGAGCCTCCAGGCCTGTCTGCGCGGGGACTGACGCCTCGCCGTGAACTGCGAGAGGAAACGCCTCGCCGCAGACCCGCCATGAGGAGATGAGGGCTCTCAGCTAGAAGAGGACGAAAACGACCACCTGGGGCAGAGACGGGCAATGCCGCCTAACTGGCGACGACTTAAGAAAATGTCACGGGAAGCAGAAGGCGTCCTGAATGCTGCGAGAACACCGCAAACACCTGTGTCCTTCCTGGCCACGCTCATGGCAGTTGGTAGCTGGTAGCCCAGCATCGGCCACCGAGCACGGTTATTGGGCACTTGTTCCCCACCCTCCGTTGAGTACAATTCTGACCTGGGAGACGCACCAGCGCTGAGACTGTGAACGAGGCG
>RJWH01010781.1:0-15082 GCA_004363575.1 Solenodon paradoxus | reverse complement strand
GAGTGTGGAAAGAGAAGGAAGGTTCTCTTGAAATCAATTCTGACCTACTCACCAAAGGAGAGCCAGAAAGTGGCACCTGTGGGTGCAAATACCATGGCCTCCTGCATGCGCTTCGGGACACACTGTCCCATTGTGAGTAGCAGTGGTTACCCTAAAGAGGGGAGCGAAAAGCCCAGTGCAGGGTCTAAGGTTCCAGCCAAGGCAGCACATGCCCCACCTTCTGTGCTTGGTCTCTGGTTGGTGAAGGAGGGGAATACCAAACGTCTCCATCCTTTCCTTTTTGCTTCATAATTTCGAGATAATTCATGCATTTATGCAAACAATCGTTAGGGTGTGTTTGCCATGGTGCCAGGCATCAAGCCTAGGCCCTGGGGATGTTTCTAGGAACTTGAGAGCTATGGTCCCAACATCAGAGGGCTTATGCCCAATTTGGGAGATTGGTATGTAAAAAGCCAATTATTATATAGTATGTAAAGCATTGTGATGTATGCTGTGGGGACACTTAAAAAGGGCCCTGGAAACACCCGTGTGGCTCAGGAGACTGAGGGTCATATAAAGATCATGGATCTGTGTTCAAGACCAGTGATAGGGGAGAAGGAGCCCAGACCTAGACATGTGGGCTTGGAGGTGGCTTTTGGGAGAAGGTATATTGAAGCAGAGACCTGGAAGGAGTAACTAAAAATGGATTTTTTTTTCAACTCATGTATTCCTTCCTCCCTGTTCTCCCTCCCTCCCTCCTTCCTTCATTCCTCTCTCCTAACTCTATCCCTCCATCTACTACTTCCTTTCCTTTAGTAAGATTTAATCTTGCAATGATGAGGGGCCACATTAGTTGCATAGTAGTTTGTGAGTTTGGAATCTGTTCAGAGGGTAACAAGAGAACCAGTAGAAGATTTTAAGTCTGAGAAGATCAAAATTTTATCACCCTAGATAATGAACTAAAGATAGATTTAAAAAACAAAAACAAATTAGGGAACTTTTGTAGCTAGCAGGTTAGAGATTCTGGTGGCCTCAAGTGGGAAATTGGCAGAGCTGATCGTGGGGGGACTGGCAGTGGATGAAAGGGGGTGAGGATGGCTGGAGCCTAGCCTGAAGGCCTTGATTCAGGTTTCTGCCTTGAGCCAGGGGCTGCTCTGCAGGCTGCTTGCTGAGATGGACAATTGAAAGGAATAGGCATTTTGTAGGTGTTGGGGTCTTTGAGGGCTGCTTTGGGGGAATTCTGGGGAAGTTGGGGGACTTCTCTTTCAAATAGATAGGGCGCTTTAAGGCAGGGAATGATGAGGACAGTTGAAAGGTAGATTACTTGATGGCAGGTGTGAAGGGAGTGGAGACTGGTATGAGCACATTTGCCTTTTCTGCCCCTTTTCTCCGCCCGTCTGGTGGAAATATCAACCTTCTCTTCCATCAGCTTGAGGAATCTTTTAGGATAGAAATCAACCAAATTGATGGTTCAGCCACTGATTCAGGGGAAAAGCTGTTTTTTTTTCTAACAAGAGAATATCTACCTACCAGTCTTTTCTGTCTTCATCAATTTATTTTTGATGTTCTTCACTTGTATGTGTCTGTGAGGACTTCATATGGAAACTTTTAGCTTTCCTTTCTTTTTTATCCTTAGTATTCTTTCTGCTTTATATTCAAATGTGTTTAGAAAATAAATACTGTTCTTTTGAATTATATATATATATATCACACATATAAATGCAACATGTTCTTAAATGCCAAATGTTCTTAATATGTCTTTCTTTAAAATTTAAAAAAAAAACAAACCGAAGTTAAGATTTTTATTTTATTTTGGCCTTTATTACTAACTTTTTTTTTTAAAGAAATTGGTTTTTAAGGAAAGTGCAGGCAGTAATGAGGGCAGGCAGGCAGGCAGGCAGGAAGAGAGAGCAGGAAGAAACATTTTATTTCATTTAGCTGTTCATCTTGGCTGTTCCCTCCCCAACCCTGAGACTCAAACCCTGTCCTTGGAATGTATGTGGACTGCACTTCGTCAGAGGCAGCAGGTTTAACCGCTACTCCACCATCATTATTAATTTGATATACAATTTTGGTAACATTAGTGAGGGGTCAGGTTTTAAACATTTCTCCAGTGCCGAATTCTGCAAATATTTTGCAGTAGTTGTTGCCGAATAAAAAAATCCAGGTGCTAGTTAAGGTGACCAGTTGTTTCCAAACGTCTTTAAAATTTTTAAGGGTAATGGTGAACTTGTGTCATCTAAAGTGTTAAAACAAGTATTAGGTGAGGAATTTCATAGATGAGAAGTTAAAAGACAAAAAAAAACAACAACCGTGCCTAATGTATTAAGGGAAATTCAGAGAAAACTTTCAGGCAACTAATTTATTTACTGTCCAGAAATGTATCCTGGAAGTATCTGGAAACTTTTTTTCTTTTTCTAAGCTTTTAACCCCTGATATTTCACAAATACTTAGTATTTAAAAAAATTTTTAAAGTGATGGGAAGAGGACTGCATCTGTGACATGACTGCAAGTAAAATGAAGAGATACATATTCTAATTGTTTCTGTTCTGTTTTCCTTTCATTGTCTCCTTATCAACAAGATTCATCCTTGAGGAGGCCTTAGACAAATGGAAAGTTTCTCATTTTGAAGTTTAGTTGGTTTTTAATTGGTCACGCAAAAGAAAGACTTACATTGATTTTGAAAGACAAAACATGTCATTGTTTTTTTCACTAATGCCCAACTTCTACATGGCTGACTGGATATTGTTCAAATTTTCCAAAAGAAAAAAAGAGAGAGAGAGAGAGAGAAACACCCTTATTTTGGGTTTCAAGCTAGCTAGTCATGGAAAATTTCGTCCTGAAAGGACACTTCTTCATAAATACAGGAGCCACAAGTGGCAGGGTGGTTACAATAGAATCTGCCAATGATGCTCATAGGCAGTCCTTGCTGTAAATGCAGAACTACAGGGCACACAGATTAGGTCCAAAAGAAATAAACACAGTACTAGAATCTGAAGTCTGCTTTTCCATTGCATTTGAGTATTTTTCCCTCTAAGACCTCTACTGGGGTAGGCAAAGTCTCCTTTATTCCCCATGTATTCATACATTTTTACAGCATGTCTACTATGCGAAAGGTGGTGTTATGAGGGAAAAGTCTGCCTTCAGAGTTTGCAATCCAGTTGAGAAAATAAAGTGCATATATGTTAAAATGTAAATCTGTTTGTAATAAGGACCAAGTATGTGCGGCAGACAGGAAGTGTGGTAGGTCTTAGGAGGTCGAGTCCAGGGGCGAGCAGGCTGATAGTTGGGGAAGTCCTCCTGTGAGAAATAGAACTTGAGGGATAGGCTGAAAGATGGAGTGGCCTGGGATGCTTCCGAGAAGACAAGCTGGTGACCACCAAGAGCAGGGAGCCTGCAGCCTGTGGGTATATGTGAGACCCTGCTGTGGGTTGTTGATTGACTGCTGTAGGCACACTGACCTGCCTTTATCTGGGTTTTGGCCTGTTTGGAGAGACAGCTGTCTCAGCTCAGCTCTTCCAGGTCTGACTAGAAGACTATGCAAATTGGGGGTGAGGGCCTCCTGCAGCAAACAGCACAAGAAGTCTAGTTTCCGTATCAAGGCTTAGCCTGTTTCTTATACTTTTACTCTATGCTATTAGATCTGGGAAGAGAGTTAACATCTTTCTGTATTAGTAGAACATTTTAAGAGAGATGGTAATAATTGTTGAGAGAGGCAAAGAAAAAGAATCAGAGATAAAGAGCTGTGTTGGGGATGGGTGTGAGGTTAGTAGCATTCATAGACTCAGCATTGACTGTTTTAAAAATAATAAAAGTCACTAGACAAATCAGGAGGAGGTGATTTGGTACTGGGGCTCTAAACCTGGAGGTTGCCAACTTTGTTGAGTTTGGATGATGAGCAGTGGCGATCTTAGGAGGCCTAGCAACAAGATTTGTTCTTTACACGTTAGGAGATTATGGTGTGTTCAGACTGATAGAATGGGTGTCTTTGTGCCCCTCTCCCCATGGTCGGGGGGAGAATGGAAAAAGAGGGTCATGTTCCAGATACTCCAAATATGAGCTAATATGTGGTAAGGACGCTCGCCTTAACCCTTCAGGCTCAGATCTGTTCCTTTGACTGATGGTTTTATGGTGCCAGGGTTAAATATGAAAGTTGTGCTGTTTATGTGCTCATGATGTGAAGAGCTAAACTGGAAGGTCAGATGGAGACACTGATGAAAGCAGCCCGCTTCTGCCATTAGACTGGTACTCATGCACCCAGATGTGTGCCTGTAAACTTCCCCAGGCATATTGCTGTTGAGAGACTTTCAAGAGTAGAACGATGTTGTGATAAATGTGTTTATTATAGAGACTTTCCAAAAGCCTTGTGTGTTTCATCTTGTATGTTTCAACTTGTAGAGATAAATAAGAAGATATGGCTGGTCTCACGATGCTGATAACAAAAACCCAACTACGACACCTAGAACAATCAGCGTCGCTCACTCGGCAGGCTTTTTACTGGTTACCCACGTGTTCCAGGCACTGAGCAGAGGTTCGAGACTTAAAAACTCCAGCAACTTAGGAATTAAAATCTTTAATGTCACTTAAAGAATCAAGTGTCTTCTTCAGATACCTGCTGCAGGCACACGTCATCGGTGTTGGGAGAGGAAGCAATGACGATTGTTGAGGGCAGTTTAGTTATCCTGAACTTTAACCAGGTGGTTCTTAAATTGCCATTTAGAAATTGGTTCTATTATATCTACCTATAAACCAAGTCATGAAGTTTTCAGAGTGCCCAGGTAGGAAGTTATGGTGTACCTAGAGACCGGTCACATCTATTTGATTTTTGTGTTTCATACCTGTGATTAATGCCCCATGGGACTCCTTGAGAGGTTTTATTTTTGTTATTATATTCCAGCTTTATCTAGCTTGGTTGGTTATCATCTCTGGTCTGTGACTGAGACCAGGGAGACTGGAAGCTAGGGTTATTTCTTGGTGATACAGCTGCCCTGCCCACAAGAGTGGACTTGAATCAGAACACCAAGGCCTGGGAGGGGAATGCACACCCTATGTTTCAAAGAGAAGAATGGCTTTGTTTCCCTACGTGAATATAGTCAGCAGTGACCACTACTATACTGTGTATTGTCTGAGTCACTCGTTTGGCACTTGTTTCTATCCTGTCTTGGGTTATTAGTAACCTTCGCATGGATGTTTTCTCCTTCTTGGCTACTCTGCCCCAGTGTGTGGATGTAGGGTTTCCTCCCCGTTCAGATTCTTCATCAGCCTTCTTTATGAGAAAACATGATTTTTGTTTCCATTATGAAGTAGGGGTGCTTGATTCATTAAAATGTAAGTAGTTTTCAAACCGTTTTAAGTAGACTAATTGCACTTAATAAAATTAGCTTTATTATGGTGTGCTCTGGTGGAGTAGCCGTTGGGTCCGCTGTCTCAGGCAGGCTGTGGCCCATATATATCCCAAGGACCCTGACTGTGTCCCAAGGTTGGGGAACAACCCAAATGAAAACTAAATAAAATGAAAATGCTTCTTCCTCCTCTGTCTTCCTGCCTGCCTGCCTATGCACTTTCATTCCTACCTGACCCTTTCCTTTAAAAAAAAAGTCTTTATTGAGGCATCACAGACAATTAACACACTGCACGTATATAAAGTGTACAATACATATGTTTTTACTTTTTTGTTTTGTTTTTCAAACCTTGAACAAGCCCTGATTTTGGATAAGTTGCCTGTTTGAGAGTAGAACTTTTGAAATGACACTTGTGTGGTGGAAAAGGGGTGAATTGCCCCCAGAGGACTTTCAGCTGGCTTTCTGCCGTGGGGCAGACACGTGCCAGTGAACTCATGACACGCAGTTCACACCAGAGAAATCCCGGTCAATGAAGGTCTTGTGTGCAGCTGTAAAATCTTCATGTCTGAGCCCTTTAAAAAAAGACTATTTCACGTCTTCTTTTTGTTTATTTGTTAACGGAGAATAGATTTAAAAATGTAGCTTTTTCCCAGACATATGGAGCCACAGTTGACAAAAAATGTGTATGTTTAAAGTCTAACAACCTGATTTGATATAAGTACATAGTGTGAAACGATTATCATAATTACCTTAATTAACACACTTCATGTTGTTAACTTGTTTTTTTTTAATTAAATGGAGGCTAGTTTATAATATCCTCAGCAACTTAGGGCATGTGATCCTTTTTGACAAACCCAGCAACCATTTTACTTCCCAGGTGAGGGATACTGGCTGATCGAGACTTGGTTGAACTTCAGTCAGGAAAGCAAATTGATACTCCTATCACTGCAGAATCTTTTCCCCTCTGGATCCCCCTTTGATTTTCATAAGGGCTGAGCTAGTCCTACAAGGTAATTCAGTGCCAGGGCAGGCCAACTGAATGCTTGTTAATTCTAATTAGCACCCCCATAGCCTAACAATTTTTTTTTCCCCAGCCAACCAAGTAGCCTTAGGAAAGGTGAGACATCTTTCTCCGGACTCATCAAAGTGGCAAAACTGTTTTCAGGCTCTGCAAGTTTTGTCTTCCTCAGAAATAGGGAGGAAGTGAGATAAGGAAAATACCTGAGGAGCACGTTTCTGGGAACTGGCATTCTGGACCCAATTCTGAGCTTCATGCAGCAGGAAGAAGACACTCCAGGTCTTTTCTCTTAAGCGTCTTCATCTCTGGTTGCAAAGAATGAGAGATGGGATATGATCAAGGCTCCATGTTTCATGGGAGCTGGGAAAATGTGTCCTGGGAACAATATTTAAGGCCGTAACAGATGGCGTCTTCTTACCTTGAAGAAGTCATTAGAGCTGGAACTGGATATCGACACCACGAGAATAAAGTCCAGGAAGCAAACAGTCCACAGTCTGGAGTGCTCCCTCCCCTCAGCCACACTCAGCTGTCTGCCTGCAGTTGTGAATGTACCTGCTTCCCATCGCTTGGCCAGGCACATGTGTTCCATGGATGGGCTGTTTCCTTTGCAGCCAATTCTCAATCATTTGTGGTGTTTGGGGGGCAGACATAATGTAAGACGCTCTCTCCACAAGACCACCCGAGTCTTTCTTAAAAATTTCAATCTTCTCTGCCATTGAACACCATGAGCTGCTTCAGAGTACAGCTGGCTTAGTGTTGGAGGAACTTGGGGTGCGACGGGGTGAGCAGTTATGCCAGAGCTGGGAAGAACTCTGAAGGTGAGTGGGAATAGCTTCATTTCCCTCTTCTCTGCTCAGTAATGCCATGACCAATTTTGCACCTGTGGAAACCTGCTTTCAGGAACATCTGCGATCGGCCATTTCAACCCTGTTGTGTCTATAAGTGAGTAGGTACCTTTTGTTTTTGGTTCATTTTTTTTTCCCAGAAAATGTTTGCCTTTTGAATCTGTGTCTCCTTGGTGAACTGAAAGACCTTGGCTCCTGGTGAAGGAATCGCATGAAGATGAAGGCATAGGCCGGCAGAAGGCTGAGATTGCCTTAGGGAGGGTAAGGCCTGTCTCCGTGCTCACAGGAGCATCTCAGGCAGGCTTTGGGCTGGGTTTTTAAAGACCTGAGCTAGACCCACAGTAGGAAATATGTCCTGCTTTGCAGCAGTGTACACACACGGAGTAATAGTACTTACTCTCAATACAGGAGAACCACCTGGTCCATTTTAATAACCTCTTCTGTTGTTTAATTTAACAAATGTTGATTGACGCTACAAAGTTGATTTCATAATCCGCTAGAACTTGTGACCCACAGGGCCAGGCCGAGCTGCTGTCTGGAGTTTCCCATAGCAGGACACCTAGTCTGGGGAAAGCAAACCTCTATCTCACTTCTCATGCCTAGAAGGAAGACTTGGGGCTGGGTCTGCCAGAGGCTGGGTATACCGTTTCTTTTCTTTCTCTTTCATTTTTTAAAGGAAAGGTATAGGCAGAAACAAAGGCAAGCAGGCAGGCAGACAGACAGGAAGAGAGAGGAGGAAGAAGCATTTTATTTTATTTTTATTTGAGTTTCACACTGGTTGTGTCCCCCCTCTGGACCTGGGACTTGAACCCACGGTTATGTGACCTACATCCTTTGGAGGCAATTGGCCCAGCCACTCAGTACTCCATCAGGGCGTACTTGGAAAGGGTGCCTTTACTAACATGTACACAGAGTGGTCCTTTGCCTGAGGTGTGTGTGCAAGGGACTTGGATGCCCCTACCTCACACTGGGTACTATTTACAAATAGGATCTGGGACTGGTAGCGTCCTGTGGGCACCGTGTAGAGGAAAGGGAAGGTAATACGTCACAGGTGAGAAGAGGCTAGATTCAGAGTGAATAGGAGCCATGGTTATGGCACTGATTAGTGCATTTGTTTCTAGCTTTTTCCTCGAGACCCCTTTGCTTTGTGGTTAAAAGATCAGAAAGGGGCTGAAATGAGACAAGGAGGAAGGGCCCATGTAACCTACACATTGGCCACTGTCTCTTGGGTCACCAAGATTTGTCTGAGGGAAGAGCTGAAATTCCGTCAGCATGGAAGAATTAGGAAGGAACAATAAAAAACAAATTCAGCAAACAGCTGTTGAAAACTTTCTCTGTGTCTACAACTAAGATACTGCATTATTGAAATAGCACGTTAGTCACCATGGATAGCAAGAATTTTTTTTTTTAAGAGAGGAAGGAAGGAAGGAAGAAGAGGAAGAAGCATTTAAGGAAGGAAGAGGAGAAAGAAACATCTTTGTTTAGTTAGTTGTTCATTCTTGGTTTTTCACCCCAGTCCTGGGTCTTGAGCCCAGGTCCCTGGGCTGTGTGCTCCGCGTGCCAGCGTTAGTCCCCTGAGCCACCAGGGTGCACCCCAAAGAATTTCCTTTTAAAAAGATGATTTTTTTCCATCAGCATGAATGCCTCATTGGAATTCTGTGATTTTTCTTTACCTTTAAATAATGCCTAAGCGTACATTTCTTGCAAATGGAAGAGATGCAGCTGCTATGATTTAAAGAATGACCGTGATGTCTGGAGCGAGTGTCAGGGAGTTAAAGTAAAAACAATTGCCAGGTTTCTCAGGTAAGAAAATGTTTTGTTTTGTTTTCCACCTGGATAGCACTACACAAAACCCCAAAGAATCGCTGGCATTTCAGTAGATGTTTTTTGAATGTCCACTTACACCCTGACACTGAATAGGCAGCAGGCAGGAAGTAGGACTGATAACTCCCTGCCCTCAGGGTACAGAGTTGAAGAATTGAAGGGGGAATGTAAAACTTGCTTATGAGCGAGTTATCTGAGACCCCTTATGCAATGATCAAGGTTCTGTTCAGTATGTACCAGTTAGGATCAAGGGTGTCTTATATGGCAGAAAACCTAAATTAACAGTACCTTAAAGACACAGAGTTTTTTTTTCTCCAGTTAGAAGTCTTGATATGGTGTTCCATGAAGCTGTCAGGGACCCAGGCTCCATCCAGTTTTCCACTTCCATCTCTAGAATACAGCCCTCAAAAGGTATGGTCCAATAGGGCTGCTGGAGCTCCAGCTATCAGAAATTAATTCCTGGAGAGAGAGAGAAGAAGGTCTGTTTTCTTTTAAGGAAAGTCAGGAAATGTAATTTAGGTAATGACACTCACAGTTAAAATTCAGGAGGTTTATTACAAAGGATGAAGGGGAGAATGCGTATTGAGGTAGGCACCCAGCAGTCTCACCCAAATATGGGGCACATTGATGTGGGGAAAGCTTTGTAGACTGGACTACAGAGACCAGACCGCTCTACTGTGGCAGGCACACCTATCTGTTCTAGCAACTTAGCTGCTTCCTTTCCTTTGACAGATCTCTAACCACTCAGTAGTTCAAGAGGCAAGTTACAGCTTAACAGGTTTTGATTCTTACTGTTATTTAAAAATTTAAGAACAGGACATCTTTGCAGGAATAATATAGAGACTCATAAACAGAAGTTCTTAGAAAGGAACTTTAGGCCCTTGTTTTATATGTGTCATCTGCAGAACTCCCAGCTGGCCCTATAAAGTGTGGTAAATACAGGGGAGGGGAAGGCAAGCCAGAATCCGGCCAGAGTGAGGGAGTGCAGTGGGAGGGGCTAGAGAAAGGCTTTCTGGTGTGAGGGTTTCTTGCTTCTGTTTCACCTAGATCTCAGAATAGAAACTGGCAGTTTGATTTTCTTTTGTTTCCTCCTCTTGAAAGTTTTGCAGAATACAGAGCTAGCAGAATTACGTGGGTCGTCTAGGGCCATGCTACAGAGAAACAAAGGTGTCTGTGGCCACTGTCTTTGTTAAACATTGTTCTGTAGCTGGCCACCGATGCACCTGGACAAGAGAGAAGGCAGACGGGTGGAAAGCCAGAGAGAAAACGACGTTATCTATATGATGTGCTTAGCGATTCCATGTTACACTATTTATTACAGACAGTAAGAGACTATATTAAGGGCCTGGGCATGAAATGAATATACAAAAATAGCTTTAGAGAAAAGCAACCAGGTAGAAAATAGAATGAATGCAAAGACTCCATCATAGTAAAGGGAAGTGAGAATAAGTAAGATGAAGTGACTCTGCCAGATACTATATTTATTTAAGTGTAGTATAGTATAGACACTTGAATAGACAGAGGATCAGTAGTGCAGAGTAGGGTTCAGTGTATACTGAACATTTGTCTTTCGATAAAGGTGGCATTTTGTGTCAGTAAGGACATGATAGATGATTTGGTAACAAGTCTGGGACAGCTGGTAGCCATCTGGAAAAACCATTGGGTCCATACTCTTCTTATGCAAACATAAATGCCAGATGGATCGAAAATTTAAATATTAAAAGTCGTAGAAGAAAACAGAGAAACAGAGAAAATCTTGCGATTGCACAGTCATCCTACATATAACACACACTCTGGACATCATAAAAAAATAGGTGGATAGATCACATTTTGAAAACTAAACCCGGGCCTCATGGAGTGTGATCTCTGACAGTTTTATGGACTATCATAAACACATTCAAAAGCCAAACAATGAACTGGGAATTGTATATGAAACCGAAGGACCGATACAGGCACACCCCTGAGATACTGTGGGCTTGGCATAGTAAAGGACAGCCATCGTAAAGGGAATATCAAAATAAAACAAGTCGTGAGTTTTTGGTTGTCCGGTGCACATGGAAGTTGTATTTTTACCCTCTGTTGTAGTCTAGTGAATGTGCAGTAGCACTGTGTTTGTAAAACTATGTGCAGACATTAATTAAAATTAACGGATTGCTAAAAATGCTAGAAGCATCAGTCTTTAGCAAATTGTAATCGTTTTATTTTTTTTTAAGTTAAATTTTTTTTTTTTTTAAGGAAGGGCACAGGCTGGAATGGAGGCTAGCAGGCAAGCAGGTAGGAAGAGAGAGGAGGAAGCAGCAGTTCATCTATTTCATCTAGGTGTTCATCTTGGTCATTGTCTCCTACCCTGAGTCATGAACCGTGGTCCTTGGAATCAGTGGACTGCTCGGCCAGAGGCAGCACACCTATCTGCTAGGCCACCAGGGCTCACCATAATTGTAATCTTTATGCTGGTGGAGGGTCTTGCTCAGTGATGTCTGCTGACTGACCAGGGTGGTAGCTGCTGAAGGTCGGGATGGCTGTGGTAATTTCTTAAAATAAGACAATGACGCGTGGATTGACTCTTCCTTTCACTTGAGCACTTAGAGGCCCTTTTAGGTTCTTAATGATTGTTTGATGTGGAGCAGGGAGAACTTAGAAGAGGGAGAGGAAGGCAGGGAGTGGCTGGTCGTTGGTGGGGCAGTCAGAACGTACATGTTTATGAAGTCCACCATCTCTTGTATGGGCAAGGTTTGTGGTGCCCCCCAAACAATTAAACTGGTAACTTCAAAGATGACCCATCACAGAGCTCCGTAGCCCATCTAATAACAAAGAAAAAGTGGGAAATATTGCAAGAATTATCAAAATGTGACACAGAGACACGCAGTCACCACATGCTGTTGGGAAAGTGGTACTGACAGACAAAGCAGGGCTGCCAAAAACCTTCAGTTTGCAGTGTCTGCAGAGGATACTTAAGTGAAGTGCAGTCAAACGAGGTGTGCCCGTGTACTCCTGTTTAAAGAGCGCTAATCCCATTAGCAGTGTGGTGGGAAAACAGGGAAAGGCAAGAGCAGATTACTGACAGAAAAAAGAAAGACAAATGACTCAAATATATGAAAAGATATTCAACCTACAATAAATCATTTTTTTTAAGCTATCAGAATAGTGCATATGGAAACATTTATAATTGAATGCTGGGGAAACCAGACATTCATGCAAACCAGGAGTATCTGTGACTTCCATACAGAGTGTGGAATAATAATCTTTATCAAGATGAAAACGGTACATACCCATTAACTCAGTCATTCCTCTTCCAGAAATGCTATCCTTCAGAAATAGTTATGTGTAAAGATATGTCAGATGATATTCATCATAGTGTCTCAATGTCTTCATTACTCTGTTTCATTTTGCTTATCTGTGAGGTGGGAATAATGATTCTAGCTTCCTGACACTTGAGATGGCTGCTATCAGAGTATCTTCGAAACAAGCAAGGCAGCCTGAAAGGAGAAAGGTAGGCTCTAAATTTAGGACATGATTCTGGTGTTTCAGAAAAAGAAAGTCTTAATTATAAGGTGATGGCCCTGTGCTTTGAAGTGCCAGCAGGCAGGCAGTCCAGTCACGCTAAGTTTCTGCCTGCTTCTCTATTCTGGCATCAGGTGCTCTGTTTGGAAGCACTTGGAAGGACTTTGGAGGTCAGCGTGATGGGAGTGGCTGGCATCCCTAGACCCCAGGAGATGGAGCACCTGGGTGATATACTGCTCACCACTTCGGAGGATCCATCCTGACCTCCTGGCAGTGCCTCAAAGTGGAAACTCCCCTACGATCTTCTTTTTGGTCCCTGCAGGTGGGGAGCCCTCAGATTTGCCATTATTTTCACAGTGACATTAATTTAACTCAGATAGTGATGCAACTTGTTACATAGCCCATCAGCTTAATTATAGGTAAGGAGACTCTCAGGGACGTCCCTGAGCAATTGGAGGCCAGAAGGAAGTATTTCCAAGTAATTAATGGATGGGAAGATTTAAATAAAAAGTTTTTAATACTTAAAAATAAAAGGGAAAGCCCTAGAATAGATATCATAGGTAATATCTGTCCAGAAAAGGGTATGTACTTGAAGAAGGCAAATGGGACTCCTGGCTCTTCAGGCTTTGATTTTAAGCTCTTTTCTTCTATACAATATAATTTTAAAATGCCATGTTATAGTTCCTGGCTTCCGCTCCCGCAGTTCCCAAATAAGGCCGAATGCAACAGCCATTCTTTGTAAAGAGCAGAGGCTAGACTTTGGTGAAATTAAGAAAAAATAACTTGGATAAATGCACTTCACATAAGAAACAAAGCATCAATCTGGGGTTTGTTAATGGCATATGCCTAAACCACCAAATGATTGTGTTGATTTTGTGGGTTTCTTGAAAGAGACCAAGCGGTAAGAATTTTCCTGACTTATGTAACATTTCTACCATTGCATTAGTTAAGTCAAGAAAAATTAGGCACGGGCAACAGGATTTCAAATCAAGCCTGCACTCTGGGTTGGAAGAAAATGCCTCCTAATTATTTGTTATGATAACTAAATTGCACCGAGGGCAGATACACCTTGGGTCTTGGGTCAAGTGCATTAGCTGAAGAGATGGTCCTATCCGAAGGCTCTAAAATGTCTGTGTGAGGCACCCTTCACTGGTTATGCATCAACACGACAGTCATTGTGACCTTTGGGGAGCTCACATTTCAAAGCACATCTCATGAATGTGGCCAAAACATAAGAACACAGGAAAAATGAACACAGTATTGGGAGCACCAATGAGCCCTAGGTATGCTCTGGTGAAAGCAAACTACATAAAGGAGAAGCAAAGTTCAAGAAACCGAATACATTAGGGACTGTTTCTTTGGTTTTCACAAAGCAGGTGATGGAAGCACAATTCTTCTAGCACATTGGGAGTAATATTTGATTTACGAAACTATCCATATCACAGCTTCCTTATTTCAAGCATGGAATAGAAGTGAAATATAAAAATAAATGTGATGAAGACCAGTGACACCTCATTTGCCAAGGGAGTAGATTTCAGGTAACCTTGGGCAAGTAGAATGTGGCTGTAAATGAAGAAATGCTATGGAACGGCGGAGAAAACTGAAGTAGACGGCTCCATCTGCCTGCCCCTGGTCCTTGCTGATGAAATAAAAGTATTAGATAGTTTTAAGCTCTCTTTCCTTACTAAAAATGGAAAACATAACCTGCATGTAATTGGTTTTTATGTATTTATGTATTTTATAATATTAAAATAATATATTTGTAAAGAATTCAAATAATAAAAAGGCAAGTGGTAAAAAGTTCACTTTTCTGGTACAACCTGGATGTACAACTAAAATTAGATAAAAATGCTTCTTCTTCCTCTCTTCTTGCCTGCTTGCCTGCCTTCGTTCCTGCCTTTTCCTTTCCTTTAAAGAACATTTATATATGTACACGTGGAAGGTTTTTCATTGTAAAAAGTTAAAAAAAATTGGGGGTGACAGATGAAGTCCTCAAAGAGGGGGTTGGACTCAGAGCATGGGAGCTAGATGTAAGGGAGTTAGAACCAGAAAGGTAGAGGGTAAGGGGCTTTCCTCCTGGGTCTAGTGATCTAGAGAAGAGAGGACACACTGCAGGTTGGAGTGGGAGACAGGGGAAAGGCGCTGGTGGACTGCTGGGGGCTCCCCGAGCTGAAGCACAGTTGGGAGCAGCAGCCAGCGCAGAGCAGCCAGTGGAGCACCCCGAGGCAGGCAGGAGAAGTGCCAGCAAAGGAGGCCCACTGCACATTTATTTTGGAAAGAATTCTCTGTTTAATATTTACCAAAAAGCTTCAAAGTAGTCATCATGGGAAAAGCATGGATTTTGTTGGACTAACTTCTCTTAAGGGTTCATATTAATTTTATTTAAAATTACATACATGGGGAGCATTGAGTTTTCAGGACTGGAGAGCTAATGGCTAGAACCAGACCTGAGTAAGGTCTCTGGAAACCAGTCAACTATGGCCACCAGTGGTCAGGCTGGGCAGTTCTCTCCAGCCAGTACAGGGAAGGACTGTTAGGGTTCCACAGCGGGGTCAGTAGTTTTGCTGCCCCTA
>RJWH01010780.1:0-15090 GCA_004363575.1 Solenodon paradoxus | reverse complement strand
TTATATTATTTATTGTCCATATTCCCCACTACACATATATGATAGGATGAGATTTCAGAATGAGATGCTGCCTAGGCCCTTTCCAGAGCACTGGAGGCCAAAGCTTATCTCCCTCTGGAAAGATTCCTGTAATCGTCAACTTAATGTTTTCTCCAAGACAACAAGAAGCCCAGACCACCAGAATGCTGGAGGCCACTTCACAGACCTGGAGAACTTCTTCTTTTCTGCTCTTGAACTTCCTTGTGAGTTCTATTCTCTTGCTAATTACAGACGCTGGAAAGGGGATCCGCCCAGAACCCCCTTCCCAAGAGTGTAAATCCAACCAGACTCCAGTCTGCACTGCAGCCCTCCCTGCCCAGGACACTGTCTCCTGCTTTGCTGTCTCCTCCATTTTCTCTAATAAACTTACAAAACTACACTATAATTCTCAAGAATTCTTTCTTGAACCATTTGCCACTGGATCCCAGAGCCTCTGCATCATATACAATTCATGAAGAAGGGTTTTCATCTGTTTTATATGCTGCTACATCCTTAACACCTAGAACTGGGCTTGGCACATAGCAGTTACTCTATAAATATTTTTTGAACTGGTGGATTAATTATGTGTAGAGCTTTCACTAGACATTGCCTTTCTGAGAAGTCATCAGAGGCAGTTCCTCCTTTCCCTGTACTTTTAGTTACTCTTTGAGACCTCACTAAATCCAGCCAAAGGTAAATTGACAAGGTCAAGGAAATCTGTGGATATGGAAGCCCTAAAATGACACATGAACATGCTTTGCAAGAAAACTAACTTATGAGGTTTAGCCAGCAAGTAAATATGCACTTAATAAAGAAATATTTTAAATTCAGTTGGCATTTCAAATCTTGTGGCATAAACTTCAGACAAAAGCACTGTTTAGTGAAACTTATTCTATAGCATTGCAAGGAAATAAGGTTCAGTGAAAATTATGGCAATTTCTACATTGAGTGTGTAGGGAAGGAGTTTATTCTCAATCATAGCTTAACTTCATAGCTTAACCCAAGAGTCTATCAAATTTGATAGCTACTAGTCTCTCTGTGTTTGGTTGACGCTTATTAAGGAAACTCTGGGGGGTGGACCTGAACACAGACTCATCACTACCCTCAAACCTAGGTTAAAAATGAGAGAGCAAGTCATCAAGCATTATACTTGTGAAGGAAAAGGCCTGCCCACTGCTTCCAGCAGCCATGAAGACAGCCAAAAAACCCCTGGAGCTAGCAGAGATATAAACTTACTGGAATGCTGCAGGCAACTGAAGTCACCAAAAAAGAACTTCCTGTGCTTGAAACCCCCCCACTGTAATTTACATCCCTCTCTTGCAGGGCTTGCTCTAACCTATACAAGTGTGTCCTAACCTGAAACCTGTGCTCAGCCTTTGGGGAAGGATCCCTGCTGAGCCCACATGTAATAAATCTGCCTAAAATACTTCCAAAAGAGTGCCCGCTTGGTTTGTCCCAGAGAGCCATAACATACCCACCCAGCGATGGCACTCATGCTCAGCATGTGATTCCAAATAACCCCAAGAGGATCTCTGTTGATAGATATAGAGTGTGTCTAGATGTAACTTTCCTTAAATGCATCAGTGAATAAACTATTCATTAAATAAACTGCTCAGATGAACTCTTTGGAACTCTAGGCAGTGTTTCTCCATGTCTGGTTGGGGAACATCCCCAGCATTAGTATCACATGTGTTGCAAAAGCACATTTTAAGAACATATCAAGACCTGATGAAAAAGAAAGTCACAGGAAGGGCCTTAGAATTGGCTGAACAGGCTCTCCAACCGAGTTTTCTGAGGGCCAGGATTGTGAACCAGTGCCTCACCCCCTGCCATGAAAAGAAAGACTCCTATTTTCAAATAGAAGCATAGTAAGTTCCTAAACAGCTCCAGCAGTTGCCTTACAATGGGAACCAGCAATATCTGGATCCCCCTCTGGGAAGTAAAGCTCCTTCCTAGGCCCTATCTTTTCCCTGAGCCATATTGCTTAGGAGAAAACCTAGAAATGTTACAAGAGTCAACCAAAGGATTTGATGAACTACCCAGGAAAAGCAAATTAAATCCCTTGTCTGATAGGGCTCCAAAAGAAAATGAGGCTTGTGAAGGAAATGAGACCCCTTTCTCTATGTTTCCTTCCCTAGGCCTCCTGCAACTCCACTCCTCACTCGCTGTACTGCGAGAGCCAACACATCCTCTCTGTACCCAATGTACATATTATTAAGGGAGGCAAAGATGCTTTCATGTTGCTGCCTGTGTTTTAGATAGGAGTTAGTGCAGACAGCTTCTTATGAGCACCTGGAGTTAAATGAGCTCCTTATGACAGGCCTGGTGTCTAACTCAGAATTTCCTGGGAAAGGAGCCTGGGTCAGGACTTGGATCCAGGGAAGGGATCCTTCAATACTGGTTGGTAGGGGTACTGGACATTCCTTGGCTATTCCTTGGGTTAAATTAAGGTCAGAACGCATTTTAGCTCTTTGTTCCCCTTCTGTCAAGTTTCTAGACCCAGTGCAAAGTAGTTCAGTCAATAATGAATTTTTGGTCATCGTTTTAATGGTTTCTTTGTTTGCTGCATGATGCTAGAGTTCCATCCCTTTCTTTACTTGGTAATAAGAAATAGTTGAGTGGGAGCAATTTGGCTACTTCCCAGAAAAAAAGAGAACCACAATTGTCTTAACAAAGGGCATTCCCTGGCTATTTAGGCCCAGATCCATCAAGCATTTGGCCCAAAAAACTGTTACCTTGTGAAAAGTTCATTCTGAAACTAGATTTTGACACTAGAGTGCTGAGGATCTGAGTCTGTGTGAGCCATTCAGTGAAAGGCTCAAAAGGCAAGTAGTCTTTGGAATATCTCCAGAAAAATCAGCGTTCTTGGTGGGAAAATTGGTTTTCAGTGGGAGGCTTCTGAACTAAGAAGTACTGGCACAGGGGATGACACCCAATATTGGCTGTTAGGATTGGTAGCTAAGGTTTTAACTTCCCGGGTGTGTCAATGTGGTAGAAGATCTTTTGCCTGATCCCAATGCAAAAGTTAGTCTGCCAGGAATTTTTCCACAGTTCTACAGATGCTGTAGCTACATCCTATTCTATAGAGAACACAGCTGTGTTCTAGTATCATGACCGAGTACAAACAAGCATCGCCGTCCTACTCTGCAGCTGTACATAACTGATAAGAGTTGCAAGCAGAAACCACACATAGCTAAGGAGATGAATCTTTACCTCAGAGTATAAAAGGAGCTCCCCTAGACCTCCTTCCCCCATTGCTCAGCTTTGGGCCAGCACCAATGCTTGCAATAAAGTGCCTTTTCTATACTTTGAGTGCCTGGCTATCAGTCTTCTCACCATTTGGAGGCTCTGCCATAACATCAAAGTGGCTTACATATCAATCCTGAGAATTCTTGTGCAACTGTTGCTTCACTCAGGAT
Source organism: Solenodon paradoxus (assembly GCA_004363575.1). Classification (NCBI taxonomy): domain Eukaryota; kingdom Metazoa; phylum Chordata; class Mammalia; order Eulipotyphla; family Solenodontidae; genus Solenodon; species Solenodon paradoxus. Next base: position 11,653 of record RJWH01010780.1, on the reverse strand, counting down.
CTTCATCACATAAAAAGCTGCTGTGGCCAACATTTTACCAACTTAAAAGTTCTAGGAGGTGGAATTTTGGATATTTCCTGAGGGCTCCCTATCACAATCTCTTCCATTTCTTAATTACTAGAGAAAATGAGACCATGAACTCTGACATTGAAAAAGCCTGAATTTGAGGTTCTAGCCATGCCATTTATTGACTGTTTGACCTTGGACAAGTTAAGCAACCTCTTTGAGGCTCCGTTTCCATGTCTGTAAAGTGGGAAGTACAACAACAACAATAATAATAACACGTGCTTCCCCTGATCACCAGTAAGAGGTAGCATCTCAGAAGAAAACATGCAGCAAACTTGTAAAGACTCCTCTGAGAGGTTAGAGATTTAGATATCTATTAGTCGGACTTCTCTATTTAAATGATTTGATTTGTTTTTTCTGTCTAGCTCCCTAGATGACTCAGTGAGAAGGCAGCAGGAGGTAGGTTTGTTGGGAGACCTTTCTGGGGCTATAAGAGGTAGGGGTCATCATGATTCGCTCAAAAGCATCTAGGCCAGCACATCTGGTTGGGATTGCTGCTTTCTGGGCTGCTGTCATTGCCAGTAGACCTCTGCTGTGTTTACCACAATGAACTAGTAAGCCCAGAGGCATCACAACAAAATAGCCTCTCATGCCTGGGAGCGGCAAGAGTTTAACTGTACCCCCAAAGACTAGACTTTCTGCTCGTTAGCCCAACATTAACTGCTAGCAACCTGCATTCAAGTAAATTCTTAAATTTACTAAAAAAGGATTACATTAAAGTAGGACAAATGTTAGCTGATGTTTGCAAATGCTGACTATACATAATTCAACTGTAGTCATTAAGCCAAAAATACATGGTAAACCAAGTCAAGTTAATAGAAAAAGACATGTCGTAGCATGTTGTCTAATTTTCTTTCTTATAATCTCCAAGGTAACCAGTTAAGAAAATAATTTTAAAATATTTAGCAAAGGAAATAAAAATGGTACATTAAAAAAAATCAATTTAAGGGCACGCCCTGTTAGTTTACTGGTTTAATTCACTGTGCATAGTCCACATATATCCTCAAATCCCTGGTTCAAGACCCAGAGCCAGAGGAAGCAACCAAGATGAAAGACTAAATAAAATAAATAAAATGCTTCTTCCTCTCCTATTTTTCTGCCTGCCTACTCTCCTTCATTTCTGCCTGTACCTTTCCTTTTAAAAAAATCAATTAAGGCATGGTCTGGTGGTGTAGCAATTATGTCTGCTGCCTCTGACTGAGTGCAGTCCACAGACATCCCAAGGACCCGGGTTTGTGTCCTAGGATGTGGGAAACAATCAAGATGAACAACTAAATAAAATAAATAAAAACACTTCCTTCGTCCTCTCTTCCAAAAAAAAGAAATCAAGCCCAAAAGAAGATAGTAATGAAGGAACTGAGGAACAACAACAAAAAAACAGCAAAATGGCAGGTTTATCTCTATTAAGTAGTTACCATGAATTTAAATGGTTTAAGCTCTCCAATTACAGCCAGAGATTGACAAAATGGATTTAAGAACATGATTCACTCATATGCAATCTATGAGACTCACTTTAGAGCCAAAACCACAAATAAGTTGAAAGTAAAAGGATGATAAAAGATATTCCAAGTAAAGCAAAAGAGAACTGAGGTAGCTATAACAATATTCAAGATGAAAAGATGCTTAACATAATTAGCCACTAGGGAAATGCAAACCAAAAACACAATGACATACCACTTCATATCCACTAGGATGATCATAATATTAAGGGAAAATAACAAGTGTTGATCAAGATACAGAGAGATAGAAACCTTCATAGATAGCTGGTGGAAATATTAAGTAGTATAGCTACTGGGGAAAATAGTTTTTCTGTTCCTCAGAATATTAAACATAGAATTATCATATGACCCAGCAATTCCACTCCTAAGTATATACCCAAAATAATTTAAAACAGGTGTTCAAACAAAAATGTGTACATGAAGAGCAGCACTATTCACAGTTGTCAAGAGATAGAAGGTACTCCAATGTCTATCAATGGATGAATGGCTAAGCAAAATGCGATACATCCATACAATGGAGTATTATTCATACAATGGAGTATTATTCAATCATGAAAATGACTGGAGTATTGATACTTGCTACAACATGGATGAATCTCAAAAATATTATGCTGTGTGAAAGAAGCCAGACACAAAAAGACAATATATTATATGATCACATTTAAATGAAATATCTAAGAAGGGCAAATTCACAGACAGAAAGTAGATTAGTGGTTGCCAGGGGCTGAGAGGATGGGGGAATGACATCTACTGCTGAATGGGCATGGGGTTTCCATTTGGAGAAACCAAAAACACTCTAGAACTAGTCAGTGGTGATGATTACACAACATTGTAAATGTACTTAATGACACTGAATCTTATGTTATATATACTTATGTTATATATACCATAATAAAAACCTCTTCTAAATCCTCCCACCAATTCAGACCAACTATCCCAGTTCATCTGATTTAGTGGTGTTCTGAAGAAAATACTACTACTGATAGCCCAAATCCATAAGTTAGCACCCAATCATCTAACTTTGGTCTTGACCTAATTGGGTTTTGTTTTTGACATATCTAACTGCAGGCTGCTTCTCTCCATTGGATCTTTTAATATCAAAACAACTTTGTACTGACTAGTCAATTATCTCCATTATAAATTATCTTTCTGTTGACTTTTTAGTTCCCAAGGTTAATTGTTCTAAAATCTGTTTCAACTTAAAAGCCCTCTCAATAACAGCCAATTAAATTAACGATACATTATTTTGAGAATAGAAATGTTGATATGGGCACAGTCTACTAATCTTTCCACTGTTGTTGGATATTATTTGCTTGATAAACCTACACATAGGAAGTACACATACATGCCCCCTCATGTGTCAAATGACTTTCCATATGGATGTGTCTACTAGAAAAAGCTAAAAGCCCTAACCTTTGAGATTTGGGCATTTGAAACTATGGAGGATTTATTTCCATACAAATCTCTATTGTTTTCTTCCTGAAATAACTGAAGACATCTGCCAGCTATTAATTTATTTTCCAAAATACCATCTTCCATTGTCTATAAATTAAAGCGCTGATTATTTGGATTTTAGACATGGCTGGAAAGAATAAATCAACATACAAATCAAAAGCCAAGAATGATCGTTCCTCCCCCCAAATCGGAGTTATACAATAGGAGATAAAGAAAGCACAAAAAGAAATTATGCCTCTGGTCTGTGCAACACTACCCCCTCAACCTGCCACTTAGGTAGAGGCTAACACTTACCTTCTTCAATGTCAAGGTCTTTCGTGATGAATTCCTCATTGGGTTCTTAGGTGTCACATCCTTAGCACGAATTTCTTCAGATTCCTTAGAGACTATGTCAGATCGGATAAGAGGTGGACTGATACTGGGTTGGCATGGTCGCAATGGTGGAATCTGTCAAGGAGGAGCACGGACAAAAACTTATGTGTATCCTTCTAAATTACTGGTGTTCTCTTATTGCTTAATGGTTGAAGGATTGAGAACACAAATTGAGAAAGCAAGTCCAGGAAAGGATCCCCTACCTTCCTGTCTTTGCTTCTAGTGCCTACTCAAATCAAAGACTAAGAGCCTTGGTTCATACTCTGGGATGCTGCATACTTTTGTTAGTATTTTGTTAAATTGACTCCAAAACAAAGACATAGACATTACATTGCTTCTTTGACCAACACCAGAATTCATGTGCTATCTCTCTACTGGTTAGCTACAAATCTTGTTTGATTTCCATCTTTGTTTTAACTTTGGCCCTCTCTTTGGAAGTTGAGTTCTTCAGAAGGTGCCTTTGGGTTAAGATGTGGGCTTGGCATTCAAACTACAATCCTTACTCCTATCACTCTAGGAAATGCCTGGATGAATTCAGGCAATATTGGTTGCTTATTTTAGTCCTGTCAAGATTGATTTTCTTGGACTTTAAGAAAATTTATAGAAGTGATCCTGGTTAGAACTGCCTTACTAGTTTTACTAGGGGGATGAAATTGATCACTTGAGCTTTCCTTGGACTTCAGCAGACTAATTTAGTTGATTCTAGTTTGAAGCCCATGGTAAACTTGAATTTGAGGCATTGGTCTTTGATATGCATCAGAATCCCTGCTTTTATTTTTAACAAATACAGGCGAAGCATCTACAATGTGTCACACCCTATTCCAGGCACAAAAAAAAGAACAAAATCAAGTCCTTGTTGTCATGGAGCTGACATGCTGGTTTCTGTCAGAGGCTCTGACAGTCTTCAAATTTTCAAATCCAAGGAAAAGGGACCACAAAAAGGGTTTTTCAGAGAGTTCTGGCCCTGGGGTCCTCCTGGCCAATGTCTAAGGTACCCCCATTACTACTAGACCTCACTGGGGGCTCTTAAGAAGAGGCCTAGGGTGTGCCCTTGTGGCTTGGGCAGTTGACATGGCTGGGGTATGAATGACCAAGGACCTGGGTTCAAGATCTGGCATTGGGGGTACGGGGAGAAACAAATGACAAAAATAGTAAATAAAAATGCTTCTTCTTTGCCTTCTCTCTCTTTTCAAAAAATGGAAGAAGAGGCCTTCAGGACTGACCATCCCTAAGCCCAATTATAATAGTAATAACTACAATAATGACAACTTTTACTGAGGGCTTACTATGTGCCAGGCATGGAATGCTCACCATAAATAAATTTCATTTGAAACTTAAACCATTCTTTCCGCCATTTGATCTTGCAGTCACCATATTACATTTGAAACTTAACAATTCTTCGTGTCATTTGCTCTTTCAGCCTCCATTTTACAGAGAGGGAAGAACCACGTCTGAGAGATGACATGAGTGGTCCTTACTCTCACAGTGACCAACCAAGCATTTGAAAAGTCTGTCTGCCTGTGAAAGCGTATGTTCTCAACCACAGGGCATCGTTTCTCCTAAGTATAAGGGCCAGAGAGGGGATGTCCCATATTCAAGGACAAGCTCAGGAAGTTTAAAGCACCACCAGAAGAGTTGGTATACCTGTTTCCTTAAGAAGGGTTGCAGACGGAGGGTCAGATCTGTGAGCATTAAGAGAATCTGCTTTGCAGTCTCACTTTCATAAATCACTGTATTTAGTTTGATACAATAAGAAGATGCAAATAAGCAATTACATTCTTACTTGTTCTCAAATAAAGAATATATGAAATGTCTTGGAGAATGAGCCAGGCGCCCCCATTCCTAACACTTCTGACAGGACATCAGATAAAAATGTGGTGGTAGGGGGTGCGCCCTGGTGGCCTAGCAGCCTAGCACACCCCGGGCGCAGTCCACATACATGCCAAGGTCCCAGATTCAAGACCCAGGACTGGTGGGGGACAACCAATGTGAACTACTAAATAAAGTGCTTATTCCTCCTCTCCCTTCCTACCTGCTTATCTGCCTGCCTGCCTATTCACCTTCATTCTTGCCTACACCTCTCCTTTAAAAAAATTTTGGTAGGGGATTTGTGTCCTTGCAGCTTAGGCAACTGAGACACTAGCGAGCTAACCAAAATGAACCACTACATACATAAAGATGTCCCTTCCCTCCTCTCCTCTCCTAAAGAGAAAACTGGCAGGGGATAAAAACTGGCTTAATCTCAGGGTCTAAGAGAACTGAATACCCGGGTCTCCTCTCCCACAACCTACCCATGGCTCTGAGTATCATTCGATCCATTAAGAATCGTGCTCCTTCAAGGGATTCAGCCATTGGCCAATTCCATGCTTGTCCCAGTTTCGACACAGCATTGAGTGTCAGGACCCTTGACTTAATGCTATTTCAACTACCCTGTCATTTAAGTTTGTCACTTTGGCATCTTAAAGGAACTTGTCCACGCAAAGGTGGGTCTGGTTGCTGATGACTCAGGTGCTGTCAAGACCCCATGCTGTCTTCAGCCCCACTTTTCAGGGAGGAACTGAGGTAACAGGCCTAAAGTGTGAGCTGTAGGCTCAAATCAGACATTTAAGAAAATTTGCTTTGGGTTACTGTGATTTTCTCCACCCCTTCCATTTTGTGAGGAAATGCCCCCTAGAACCTTTTCCTTAAATGAAAAAAATTCAAGGATTATGTTTGCTATAGAAGTCTGTTTCTGAGGTGAAGAGAGGAGGGAAACCAAAGGAGAGGTTCAGGAAACAGGTTTCATCTTTCTGATTGTGAGCAACAACCCTCTGGCCCTTGGTCATGTATACCTGTAATTTTTTTTTTTGCTCCTGGGTGGCAAGGGAGTACTGATGTGGAGAGAGGTGAAAGCTTTAGCTGAGTTTAAAATCAAACACTGCCAAGGTCACGGAGGTGATTTGCTGTAGTGAGAGAGAGAAAGCCTGTGGTCCTAAGAGCTGCTTCAGAACCATGAGATCAGCACCACTCAAGCTCATATCAGTGTTTATTTCTCCACCCTTCATGGCAAATAGACTCAGCAGAACTTCCACACATAGTATGGAAACCAGAGCAAGGCATATAGTCTTACGCAGACATGTTAAGCGTAAGACCCAGTGACCTTTTCCCAAATGCAAAATAATCAGCTATCCAGTAGAGAAGACTGTCTTCCTTGTGTGGCCTTCCCAGTTATACTTGGGCTCACTTCCAGATATTTGGGTAAAATGAGTTATCCCATCCACGAGCTAAACGAAAAACAGCAGTTGCTACAGGTTCCAGGTATCCCCTTTTATCCAAAAGTCGAATGTTTCTATTTGGTATGATTTGATACGTTATTTTGGGGGTCTGAAAATGCTATTACCATCAATTTATATGGGAAAAATGTGTGAGTGTTCCCAGGCCCCAAAACTAACCTACCAACTCATAACAAATAGGAAAATTCCACTTTTGGGTAGTGGAAGAAAACTGTATCTTCCTGGTAATATCTCTAGCAACCCCTGAGGCATTTCTAAATCAGAGTTCCAGAAGAGTCTGACTGAACAATAGTTAGGACAGTCTCTTCTAGTGAAACCTATGTACATGCAGCATTTTATGGAGACTAAAGGCGTGCCCTTCTCCCTATGGAGGCAAGTATGAAGAAGTTGGACATCTTAGGGACTAGGTAATAGAAAAAGTCCATTCCCCCAAGTGGGTTTTGAGGTCAACATGTCTGGGTCAGGTTTTCTGGTCTACCTACCATTTAACTATCTGGGTGAACTAGAGCCATTTTTAACCTAAGTCTGTATTCAATCCTAACAAGCAATACTTCATGGTAGATATAATGACTATACTCATTGTAAATGAGGAAAGGAAGGCTCACAGAGGTTGAACAATCAACCCAAGTTCCCAGAGCTAGTAAGCAGCAGAGCGAGAATTCAAGTATAGGCCCGTCTGACTCAGCTATGATACTTTGAACAATTCTATTCTCTTACCTCAGTGATCTTGGTGCCTGCAACCCAGATTCCACTTCTGGGCTTACACTGGGACATAGCTCCAGACACAATTCCAGAAGCAGCTCCATGTTCACTTCTAGTCCCAACTCTGGGCAGACTTCGGGAAACATGAGCTCTCTGTGGAAGAGACAAAAACATGGGGGTTGGAATGCCTATACCTTCACAGTGGAATGTCACTGTCAACACTGAAGGCATTCTTGGGGTAGATCAAGAGAAGTGAATATGGTAATATCAGCCAACCCTGTTGTGCCAAGCACTACGTAAGCACATCATATATTTATGTATTCTCTCATTCAATGTTTACAATAGCCCAGTGAGGTAGAATCAGCTGAAAAGCAGGATCAAATTCTTCCCTCCTTGTTTTGTCAGTGGGGTAGGAGTAGGGAATGGAAGAGGAGTAGTCCATGAGGCACTGATGCTCAAGTTCACTGTTACCTGCAAAGGTCTGCCTCTCTGGGGCTCTGACAAGGTATATATTTCACGGGTTGACATGTCATGCTCAGGATCCAGCATAAAGATGTTGTTATGGGACAGAGCTTTGCTCCCCATGCTTCTACTGAATCTGGACAAGAAAGAAAAGGTCTTATAAAAGCAGTCCAAGGTCCACAGGCACCGAAGGCACACGTATATCCACAATATGGCATACCATTGATACCCATAAAGGAAAGAGGGAGGCATATGTGCGAACACAGAAAATTGTGAGATATTAAGTGAAAAATACTAGCATAGTTCCATTTACTATACACACATGTCTTGCATACATACATAATTTATATTCATAGAAAAAGTCTGAAGGGATTTCCACCAAATTGCTAGCTGTGACACCCTCTGAGGAATAGCACTAGGAACAGAAGGAGGAGATTCATTCATTTCCTACCTCTGTATGATTTTGCTTCTTCAAATGATTGATTTACATGCAATACAATTCACCCACTGAATGTGTACAATTCAATGGTGGCAACTCTGTTGAATTGGAAGTAAAATCCCGAGTCTTGCTATTATTAAGGTGAGAGTTCTAAAGATCTTCTGCACCCCAAAGTCTCTCTAGTGTTTTTGCTTTAATTTTTAATAAAATAGCAAAGATCTGCCCAGATGCTGGAGATGTTCATTCACCAGGTCTTTTCCTTTTTCACAGAAGAGTTCCACAATATATCTGCCCTATTTTCTAAGTCACCTTATACCCCCACCCCACCCACACCAATGTTCCTGGCTCACTAAACCCAGATGAAAATACATAGGCTAGGAATGGAGCCAACAATGTGTTAAGACAAATCAGGGGAAAGTTAGAATCAAATGAAAGACTAAAGGCATACGCCTGTGCGTGCGCACGCACACACACACACACATGCCTTCAGGATGTGAGAATATATTTTATTTAAAAAAAATTTCAACCAAAGACAACATGAGAAAAGAAAATTCAGAACTACCTCTTAGAAGTATAGATACAAAAATCCTCAATAAAATATTAATAATCCCAATCCAGCAACCTATAAAAAGTATTATATACTATAACCAAGTAGAATTTGCAAATGATGCAAGATTACTTCAATGTGTGAAAATAAATTGATGTAATGCATTATATCAATGGAATTAAAAAAACAAAAATAAATCCACAATCAGAAAAGGCATTTGCAAAATTTAACACGCTTTCTTGATAAATACACTTCATCTTGACAGAGAACAGGAGTTCTAGTCACAGAGATTAGGTAAGAAAATGAAATTTAAGACAAGCATAAAATTTTCTTTAAATGGTGAACCCTGGTGGTGCAGCAGTTAGGTCAATCATCTCTGAAGGAGGCAGGCTGCATACCCCTGGGTTCAAGTCCAGACCTGAGGGGAAGCAACTAGTTTTGAACAACTAAATGAAAATAAAGATTCTTCTTCCTCCTTCTCTCTTTCTTCCTGCCTACCTACCAACTTTCATTCCTTCCTCCACCTTTCCTTTAAAAACTATTTTTTAAAGGCAAGCATATTGGATATTGGACATAAGAGATAAAATTATCTATAATCACAGATAATATAATCTTATGCATAAAACCCCTAAGGAATCAACTGAAAACTACTAGAAATAAGAAATGAATTTAGCAAGGTTACTGGCTATAGATGAATATATAAAAATTGATTGTATTTCTATACAGCTGGCAATGAACAATCTGAAAATGAAATTAAGAAAACATTAGCATTTACAATAGCATCAAAGAGAATAAAATACTTAGGAATAGCGAAATGTGTATAAAGATTATACTCTGAAATCTATAAAACACTGATGAAAGAGAAATGAGCAATGGCCTAACTAAGAGAGAGACAATCAATGGTCATGGCCAGGAAGATAAATCAAGTCAAAGATGGAAATTCTGCTCCACTAATGCATCTACAGATTTAATGTACCTTTTGTGAAATTCCAGTTGCCTTAAAAAATTTTTTTGCATAAATGGACAAGTTGATTCTCCCATTCATAGTGAAATGCAAAGAAACACCAGTACCACAAAACAATCTTTTAAAGGAACAAAATGAGAGAACTCACACTTGCTGATTTCAATAGAAGCAGTATAGTACTGACATAAGGATAGACACACAGACCAATGGAATAGAATTGAGAATCCAGAAACAAACTCTTTCATCTATGGCTTAATTGATTTGCCACAAAGGTGCCAAGATCACTCAAAGGGAAAATAATAGTGTTTTCAGCTATTTCAACAAATTGTATTGGGACAGTTGGATAGCCACATGCAAAAGAATGGATTTGAACCCTTATCTCACACCATAAATAACAAACAAGTCAAAATGATTAAAGACTTAAATATAAGGGTCTCAGCTCTTAGAAAAAACATAGGGTATATATCTTTATGATAAAGATTTAGCATTGAATTCTTCAATAAGACAGCAAAAGTTTAAACCAATAAAACATAAATAAATGGGTTTTATCAAAATCAAAAACTTGTATTTCATAGGCTACAAGCAAGGTAAAAAGATAACTCGCCTCATAGAAGAATATATTTCCATGTTGTATACCATGTAGGGAACTTAAATCAGAATTCAGCGAAAAAAAGATAAATAACCCAACTAATATTTGGACAAAGGATCTCAATAATGTTTTCAAAGATGCTATACGAGTGGCTAACAAGTACATGAGCAGATGCTCAACAGGGAAATGCAAATCTAAACCACAATGAGACGCCACTCTCACACCCATGAGAATGACCAGAAACAAAGCTGCACACAGTAGCAAGTATTGTCAAGGTTGTAGAGAAACTGGAACCCCCAAACACTGCTGGGGACATCTGAGCATGACGTGCACAGGACAATTTGGTGATATGAGGACTAAAACGGTACCTGTACTAAGGTGACTTGTGGCTTAGTAGAAGAGGAGAGGAAGCAAATGTCTGCCACTTTGTACCAAACTCCTACTTACCCTTCCCCTACCAAATTCTACTCCCCAGGTGGCCCTGATAGTGACAACTACATGCTCAGTTCTAATAAAACGGTTCAGTGAAAAATTAACATGATTTGAGAAACACTTAAAGGAGAATATGATTTTGCGGCATTGAAGAACCTGTCCAGGTATGTCTATGTCCATAGAGAACACCGCGCTCATTGCTTCTCTGAGACCCGCTAGCATGAGGCAGGCTGGAGGTCAGCATAGTCTGTGGCTACCTTGCTTCCCCTGCAATGTGCAGAAAAACTACAAGGACATCTGAGGTTAGGAGTGGACTTACGAGCTGTCATTTCCATGCCGTGCATTAGCTAGTGTTGATCTAATTGTCAATTCCATGCTGTGCATCAGCTGGTATTGATCTGACTCTAGCCAAGCCCTCCCTGATCAAAGGATGACATTAGCTCCAGCAGTGGCCAATCTGTCAGAAAGCAAGCCTCCTGTCCACTGATTGTAGCTATTTCTTATTGATCTGCTTCAGAGAGGGAAAAAGAAGACAACACGTCCAACACTCCAAAAAAAGTTGGCCTTAATTAAAGATAATGAAGCACATTATATCAGTACCCATTAAAAAACCAATTGGAGGAATGGGATCTGTCTGTTCTTTGAGGTACAGCTTAATACAGTCCTGGAAATAGATACTATCCTATTGTACAGGCCAGAAGAAGGCTGGCTGTAAGCTTGTCATGATTGATTACTTCCACGGAGAGTAAAGCTGATCTCCTTAATTCCTGACTGGAATTCTCCAGGATCACCCCCCTCCCTACATATTAACCAGGAGATTGAGGGCAGGTGAGCTTCAGGTCTCCTGGGTTATA
>RJWH01010779.1:0-15092 GCA_004363575.1 Solenodon paradoxus | reverse complement strand
TGTGTGTGTGTGTGTGTGTGTTGGGGGGTCAAGCGTGCAAGCAAAGGTGGAAAGGAGGTGAATAAAGTAGTGTCCATGGCAGCATAAACCACCACTGAAATATGATAAGTTACAAATATGAAAAGTTTCAAGGGAGCTGTATCAGTAAGACTTTTAGTTCAAAGGAGACTTAATAGGGCAGTTTGTAGATGTTTCTGTTAAAGTACCAATGTCTACAGTGATACTAGTTACCTAGCAGAAAAGGTTAAAGGTACTATGGAGAAGACCACAAATGTACCCCCAAAAGCTGACATGTGGCCATGTCCCGATATAAAGCTCAAGATTATTTACGGGAAAACAAAAATACACAGCACCCTACAGAGTAGACAAAAAAAAATCTCAAAGTAAAAAGAAATCATCAAAAATGATCAGACTTGCAAAGAAGGAAGGAAGTACTGTCTATCATGAGGAGAAAAGTCACTCAATTGAAATTGACCCAGAATTTAACACAACTGATAGAATTACTCAATAAAGATATTAAAACTGTATTACTTATGCTCAAGGAGCTATAGGAAAGACTAAACATCTTCAACAGAGACATAGAAGACATAAAATAGATGCAAATTGAACTTTTAGAGGTAAGAATCATGATAGTAGAAATGAAGTAGTCCCTAGATTGGGATTAACAACAGATTAGATATTCATGAGGAAAAATCAACAAATTCGTTAGATATAAAAATAAGAATCTTACAAAATGAAACAGAGAAAAGATTCCCTTGCCCCCAAAAGAAACAGTATCGATGAGCTATGAGACAACTTTAAGTTGCCATATAGATATAGACATAGAATAGACTATAGATACAGATATAGATAGATATAGATATGCAATTGGAGTCCCCAGAGAAGAGAGGGGAAAGAAAAATAATTTGACAAATTCATAGTAAAAATATTCAATTTTTATGTAAATTATAAACCCTCTGATCCAATAAACGGGCTATTGAGTAATGCTTGTAAGAGTTAATTGTGGTTTAAATTAGGGTAGTAGCGGTAGAGGTGGTTAGAATTGGTCAAATTCTGGACACGTTTTGAGAGTGAAGCCAAAATTCTTGGTTTAGATTTGGAGTGTAAAAGGATTCAAGCCTTACTCCCAGGATTTTGGCCAAAAGAACCAGAAAGCTGAAATAACTTTGATTTGAAAAGGACCCGGTTGGAAAAGGAGCATCAAGTTGGACCCGATTTAAGTATAGATTTCTATGCAAGTTTTTTTGTTTACTGATAGTGGTTGGTATCCAAGAGCATTACCAGGTACCCCTGTACCTTCTAAGGATGATCAAAACTCCAAAATAGCTCTTGACTGGGAATCTCTAGAACCTCTAACTAACCAACTTCCCAATCCACAGCATATATTTTCATTGGTTTGCCCTTTCATAAGTATAACTCCTTATTTAGGAACAGAGTAGATGATAGAATGTTATGGACATTTCCACTAGCAACTTACCAGAAAATGCAGTGACCAGCATTTCTTTTGCAGCTCCCTATTGGTTGTGGCAGAACGTTTTCCCAGCATCATTTACAATCCTGGAACATTCTATACTTCCAGGTGTTGCCTGGATATGTCCAGAAACTTATAGGTCACCTGTCAGACCAGCAGATATAGAGGAAAGACAGGGTTGTTTCTTTTTGTGAATTGACTTCATAAAAAGAATTTGGGTATGACAGAGGAAATTTAAACATCATGATAGTTTATTGACAATATATTTAAAAGTGGATGACAAGACCACTATATTTTTAATGATTAAAAAGTAAGAAAACTAGCAACTCTGGATTTTTATTACTAATTAAACAGAAAGTAAATTTCAGGGGAAAAAAAGCATAATTTTGTTATTTGGAAGCCTTCCTACTGTGTTAGAGTCAGGACTTGAGAAGTCTTCCTGGAACTTCAGTGTTCACCACCAGAAAATGCTCTTGGTCAAAGCATCCTACTCTATAGCAAATGCATATCGATTTTGTGGTGAGAGACCAGCAAATAACATGAAGATAAGATACTTTTCAATGTAACAAAGTCCATGAAGACCTGTGAAGCACTGTGCCACAATGGGGCTAGGGGGTGGGCATGTGAGTGGGGTGGTAAAGGAGATACGAAGAGAATAAACAAGATTGATCAGAATCATTGCTTAGAGAGACTCACACACTAGTGGAAAAAAGAGGCATAGAAACAACCACAGTGTAAGATAACTTGACTTGTGTCTGAGGTTGCTTTTAGGGTACAGTCATGATCTCCCGGTTCAGCTCACAGAGTGTTTGCTCAGATGGCCATGAGTCAACCACCACATTGTGATTTTCTAGGACGGAGGCAATGGGCAGCAGAAGTCTGTGTCTACCAGAAGTTTCCACTGCTTGACCTTACTCGTGTTACCCATGTCTGCACCAAGGAGGAAGAGGCCAGCAGGCCATTTTAGGCAAGAAGTGGACGGTCAGAAAATTGACCCAGATCCATTGGCGTTAAGTGAAGGAAATCATGTGAAGTCCCACCAAAAGCAAGCTCAGACTGAAGTGAAACTTTTTGGGGTCTGAAAAGGTTTCAAAACCGTCCTCAGGATGTGTTTCATTTTCATGACCTGTTTGCATATTTCATGGCTTCTGAGTTTGACAAAAAGCAGAAGTGCCAAAATATTTTAATGAAGTACCTTCTTATGGCACCCGAAGGCCAGGTGTTAACAGTCAACAACCTGGCAGGAAGAGGATGCAGACATTCCTAAGAGACTAGAACCTTCTCTTGAGCAGCAGCCACATAATCAGGTCATGGACTTCATGTTTACCTTTCCCTGCATTCTGCTTTGAATTTACAGGAGAGACTCAATGGAGACCCCAAAACATGCTGTAGGTGAGGAGACAGATTCATTTTCCAATTGTTGGTGAAGAAAATCAGAATGCAGAGGTAGACTATGTTGCTATCAGCTTCACTAGAGACAAGTCCGGGTTCCTCATTGATTCACTGAATAGGGAGATTCTTTCTGAGGACAGGTCCCTGTTACTTACCTGACCTCAGCAGAAGCTGCTGTGTTTACTCATCAAACTAGCCCATCTTCACCAGAATTTTTTTTGAGAATAAGGTTGCTAAATCAGGAGCTACAATTGTCGAGGGTTCTATAAGACCTTTGGGGGTGCAGCCCTGTGACTCAGACAGCTAAGGCAGCTAAGGCAGCTTAAGATGCAGGCCATGTAAAGCCTATGGACTGGGTTTGAGACCCAGGGCCTGTGGGTTAAAAAAAAAAAAAACACACAAAAATCATAAAAGAAGCCCTTTGGGATTCTCTTTCAAGTGTTAATGACATCATTAATAAAGAACTCCTACCTCCAGAGTAAAGCTGAGGCTATCAGGAAGGACATAGGAAATCTTTGGCAAGTTCAATGCAAGTAGAGAAAAGCAGCTTTTAGTTTATATTCATCAGCAGTGGTCAATGGAAACAGTGAGGAATAGAGTTTCCAACACATTCAAAGAAACACAACTCTGGCTGGTCCAGATGAGGGGCACAAGGGTTGGACAGCAGTTGAGAAAAAAATAGATGCTAGATCTAGCTCACAAAAAAACTTAACTCCCATGTAGGGAGTCTGGATTTTTCTTGGACCATTGAGGGGACTGTTGGAAGGTTTTCTGGCTTGTTTTCCTAGTGGTATAGGCGATAGGTTGCAGGTAGCAACACAAGAAAACCAGGTTGCAATAGTCTAGGAGAAAGATGACAGTAGTATGAAGAGGGCAGTGAGTGAGGGTGGGGATGTATTAATTTATTTAAAAGATATTGCTGCTTGTCCCTGGTACAATAGGGACTGTTCAACACTAATGCACAAGGGGAAATATCACTATCTTCATGGAGCTTGAGTTTTGGGAGACGTCGTTATGCCTTTTCATGTACCATGTCTTGGGGTTCAGTTTTGGACACCATGAAACCTCTCCCACTGAGCTGTGAACGACTTGAGAGCAAGAGGAAAGTCATAATTATCTTCACACCTCTGATACCTGCTAGAATATTGATGGGAACATAGTATGCATTCAATAAATGTTATCTTTAAATTGACATATAGTATAACAATCTTTGTAAAGGACAAAAAAATACATTTGTTATTCCAAAGCCACCATGTAAATCCAAGTCATTTTTGGATAGCTCCTTTATCCCTACCTTACAGATTCAACACTTCATATAGAAAAAGGACCACTTGATACATTTGTGAGTCTTCCTGTTACAAGTGCTTAAAAACCGTATGTCCCTACTTCTTATAACTTGTCATTATAGCAATTTCATATTCATTTGTGTTTATTTGAGTAGCATCTCTTTTCTCCTCTAAGATGTTGAGCTCCTAGAGAGCAGGGACAGTATATATTTTGCTTAGCACAGTATTCACAGCAGCTAGCAGAGAGTCTGGCACATCATAGACACTAACCAAATAATTGCCAAATGAATGAATGAATAAATAGAGATGGATGAAGTACTGTTGGGAAAGGCCACTTAATCCCAACTGGAGATGAGTCACACAAACCTACTTGACATTTTAGCTGGGCCTTGAAGAGAAGTGCCTTCAACAGAGGGATTGAGGTGTAGGTAGCAGGAGGGACAGGGGCATTCTTGGAAGAAAGACAAAAAGAGGCAACGGTCCCCAAGGACAAAAGCTACACAGAAGGTTCAGAGATAGCAAGTGTTCGCTGTGGTTGACACACAGGATGTGCGCAGGTCGGTGGTGGGCAGTAAAACTGGAGAAGCAGACACCAAGCGGACGGAGAGCCATGAAAGCAACAATACCAACTTCCATTTATGGATACAGAGTGGGGAGGCCCCTGACATGCATCAGCTCTAGTCATTGCAGCAAGTGTGGTTCCAGGACCAGCAGCATCAGCATCACCCGGGAACTTGTTAGAAATTCAGATTCTTAAGTCCATCTCAAACCCATGAAAGGGTAGCTATGGGGCATCGGTCTTCTGCATTCTGTGTCTTTCTGAGCCCTTAAGGGCATGTAATGCATACTTGATATGAGAACCACTAAGTTATGTGTGAGTTACGAATTCATAGCCCATATTAAAGGAATAGAAACTAAATCCAGAAAGGTACAGGAATTTGCATAAGGTCATATAGCTGGCTATGGTTGAGTTGATTTGTTTGGCCCCAAATCCCCTGATCTGATACCATGCTACCTTGCTCCTGGCAGAGGTTATATTTTTCTAAAGAAAATGGTGAGTCACTCAACATTTTTAATGAGATGAATGATGTGATTGCATGTGTAGTTTTAGAAATATTGTTTGGGCAACATAAAGGGTGAATTAGAGGAAGACCCCTGGGCAAGTGGGTCATTTAGAAGGCTGTTGGTATAGACCACTTAAGAGATGATGAGAACCAAATCATCACCATTTTGTGGGAAAACCAAAGCTCATTTTTTGGTTGTCCCTTTTGCACTTAAATTGTTGGATGACAGAATCTCCTGAGACAAATCCGAAATTTTTCTGGCTGATGTACCATTTATCTCCAGAGCTAAAACATAAGAACCTTGGTGGAGTGGGCAAAGTGGTATAGGGCATAGCTCTGATTTCCAATCGTTAAGAATTCCCAAAGAAAGGAATAGCCAAACCAGACTACCTTCTTAAAATTGAGGTGGTATTTGGAAATCAAGAGACAAGACACAATTCTACTTATAATCTATTACCTATATCCACACATGTACATATGTACTCATATTCCTGCTTCTTTCATAATTAAAACAATGAAATTCCCAGTAATGGAATTCAGCTGAGTTCTCCAAATATTGGCGAGAAGCTCTTGAAAGGTTTCAGGAGGCAAACTGCGTTTATAACAAAAAGCACTGACCACATTCATTAACTTTATTTGATATTTATATGGTGACTTTTATACTAGATATTCAAACGTGCTTCATCATGCTTTGTCACTATAATTTGAATACTGAAATAATATTTGAACTGAGGCACTTGGGAGTGATTTATAATGTTTTCAACAGTTCCTGTGCTTTAGATGGGTGGCCATGGCGATCTATAAAACTGGAAAAGTTTAACTGCAGGGCTTTGTCTGAGTCAAATTTGTCCTAAACCTTTCACTAAAAATGACAAGCTGCTAATAATTCAGAAGTGGCAGCAGCCTGGTCTTTGTTCTGTCTGGGCGAGATCAAGCTTCCCTTCTGTCCATGGTGTAACTGTATCGATGGGGGTGGCACCTTTCTTACTCCCTTGGGTGAGGGCTCACCTGGTTTCCACTGCCAAGCTCTCCAGGTTTCCAGCTGGAGGCCACGGATCCTGAGCTGAAGAGTTTATCACCCTCTCTGAACTGAGGTCAAGCCTGTTGCTAGACAAGTGGTGTGTACGAGTGCTTCGTAGACTCTAAAGTCTTTTCCATTAAGTGCGGTGCTGGCTGCGGGCCTTTCAGGCAAAGTGAGCGCTTGGGGTCACGTGGTGTATGCTTGCCATAGTAGGCTTCTATTGGAAATTTCTCTTAAGAAAGGGCTTAAGTCATGTTAAAAAAATTTTAGGCATACCCTGGTGGAGTATTGGTTTGATCATCTGCCTCCGGCCAAAGTGCAGTCCACATAGATTCCAAGGTCCTGGGTTTGTTTCCTGAGTCAGGGAGAACAACTCAAAAGTCTGCCTCTGCTTACCTTCATTCTACTTGCACCTTTCCTTTAAAAATAAAAATAAAAAGTTTCAAAAGACAGTGGACTAGTTCTTTGGTATGTGAGTTCCTCTCTACCTCAGCATGTTTTCTCCTTGGTAATAATTCTGATCTTGCTATCCTAATTCTTTAGAAACAGTTTCAGTCTATTATTGACTAAATTGTACCCTCCCCCACCTATACGCATATATTGAAGCTCTTCCTCCCATGTGACCTTATTTGCTGATAGGGCCTTTAAAGAGGTAATTAAGGTTAAAGGAGATCCTAAGGGTAGGGTCATGATTCATGAAGACCAGCGTCCTTACAAGAAGAAGAAGAAACACCAGGGACACAGGCATATACAGTGAAGGCCATGTTTCAACACAGCAAGAAGACGGCCCTCTGCAAGTCAAGAAGAAAGCCCACAGTGAAATTCCAACCTGCTCACACCTTGATCTTCAACTTGTAGCCTCCTGTGAGAAGTCAAATTTCTAGTCTGTGGCATGCTGTTATACCAGGCCAAAAACACAAATAAAAGTTCCCAGTGACAACACTGAACAACTCCTATGTGCCCAGCACTGTTCTAATCACTGGAGATTCAATAGTAAGGAAAACAGGTACAGATTCTCATCTTTAGTCACCTAACAAGAAGCAGGGTCATGACTTACAGAGTGACCTTGGGCAAGTGATTTAACCTCGCTGGGACTCAGTTTTCTACATACAGTGAATGTAGAAACAGTAATGGTCGGATTGTTGTTCGGGAAAAAAAAGTATTATACGCATTTTCATAATAACAAGAGAGGAAGAATATCTTTTCATATTCCCGTTAGTCATCTGTATGTCTTCTTTGGAAAAGTATGTATTCAGAACTTCAGACGATTTTTTGATTGGATTGTTTGTTTTTCTATGGTTGAGTTTTATGAGTTTGTTATATATTTTACATATTAAACCTTTGTCAGATGTATGATGTGTAAGTATCTAATTCCATTTGGTAGGAGATATTTTCATTTTTATGCTAGTGTGGGCCCTGGTGGAGGAGGGGTTGGGCGCAATCCACATACATCCCAAGGTCCCATGTTTGTGTCCCATGAACAGTGGGAGGGGAGCAACCGAGATGAACAACTAAATGAAATGAATGAAGTGCTTCTTTCTCCTCTCTCTTCCTGCTGACTCTCTTTGCTCACCTTCACTACCGCCTGCATCTTTCCTTTAAACATTTTTAAAAAACAAAACAAACCATTTACTTCATTCCAGATAAAGGTGAGTGATACAAAGAACAAGAAAGCAGGTAGGACACTGAGGAGGTTAAGAGCA
This sequence comes from Solenodon paradoxus, assembly GCA_004363575.1. NCBI lineage: Eukaryota > Metazoa > Chordata > Mammalia > Eulipotyphla > Solenodontidae > Solenodon > Solenodon paradoxus. The sequence goes on along the minus strand of RJWH01010779.1, from coordinate 7,155 downwards.
AGAGCAGTCCTTGAAGCACAGTCCTGTTTATTAGTCCTAAATGAACGGAATGATAAGCGAATGAATACATGAAACAAATGCTGCCCTGACCATATTAAGGACTTCAGATATTATTCCGAATGTGATGGGAAGACACTGAATGAATTCGCACATGGGAGTGATTGAAGGCCTGCTCATTATCTCGGTTCTCCCACAACTGCATTTTTGCCACTAATTCTTAGTTTACTACCTAGACCTTCACCAATCAGCTGGTTGGTCTCTTCTTAGATACATTCCCAAAATCTAGGCGTATGGACTGAACCCGCTACCTTTTCTCATCACAAATTAATCTGCTTTTCTTGTCTTTTTGGACTCATAACCCAATGTGACTGGGTCCCTAAGATAAGCCAATCTTTGCCATGCACCCCACCTTCTCCCCTGCCCAAATAAATCTCCTGGACTCATGGTTCCATTTGGGGGAGCATTGCTGTGATAAGCATTGACATTCGTGTGGGTCTATATGTTATGTTACATCAATACATGGTCTAGATCAAGTATAATCAGAAATGGAGACCATGTTGTTTTGGTTTGGTTAAAAGGTCAGGAAGTTTTCCTTGTAGAATATTGGGCCATTAAATGTGTAGCCAACCAAGTCACTGTTCTGTGGGCACGAGTTATGATGATGGAAATAAGTGGAAATGTGGCAAACTTGTCATTTTCCTTGGCAGATAATTGGAGATGTCATTAGCGCTGTCGTGCATTCATTCATAAAATAATTAATAACTACCTTCTATGTATAGCCACTGATCCAGACACTAGAGATGCAGGGAAGAGCGCAGACTGAGGCTTTGATCTGTGGGACTCACAGTCTAGTGAGAAAAACAAACCAAACAAGTAAATACACACATAAGGTGGTTTTAGACTCTGACAAAGGACTATAAGATTTTTAAAAGGAACATCCAGAGGGGTTCCTCTGTTCCACACATTGTTCTAAGTGGCTTTACCTGTTTCGTTTACTCAAGCCATACAATAGCCTGTACATCTTGTTCCTATCCTCATGACATTTTACAGATGAGTTAACTGAGGCCAAGGGGGATTGAATAATTTACAAACCTGGGCAAATTACTTAACTCCTTTGTACTTCTCTTTCTTCCTCTGAAAAATGGGAATGATGACAATAATAATTATCCTGGCATAGGGCTGATTTTAGGGTTCCTATATGAATTCATGGAAAGGACTCCAAACAGCACAATATCTGGTCAATGGTAGCTGTTATTCCCATTTTACAGGTGAGGTAAAGAAGGCTCAGAAAGGTTAGCTATGTTTTCCACGTTCACACACAGAATAAATGGGAAATGGCAGTTACTCAGTGGACCCTGATACCTGTACAGCTGCTGTCCCCCACTGAGTCTGCACTCTCTGCACGTGAGCAAGGAGGGGTTAACCACCAGCTAAAAATGTTTCTTCTTTCAACTCTTTCCTCCACGCCTAGCGATACTCAGCAAACCATGCTATAGAATTAGGACATGTACAGTGTTCAACTGTGACACAAAATCATAAGGAAACAACTAGAAGAGTGAAGGGCATCCAGTAACACGAGAAAAAAAGTGAGAAATAAGCAATATGTCTCTGTTTTTTTCATCGTCAGATGACTTGCAAGAGCTCATGACTATATTACCATTTCTTCAGATTTTATAGTCTTACAAGCAAAATAATAATGTCTATACAAGCAATGCTTGATGACCTTAAACTGGACTTCAAGGACCTTTTTGACAGTCAACATTCCAGAAAAACCATTATCAGGCTTGTCCAGCTCTAATTTTCCCTGTTCTATAAACATTCTATAAAATCAAAGATTCCGTTAGATAAGATCTGAATAAACATGAAGGACAGGCATTCAACGTCATCCTGGATGTCAGCTCTGACGCCGAGGCACTGAATATATCTCTATTCCTGCAGGTATGACACAGTCATGAGTGTGAAGGACGCTGCTCCCTGCAGGGTTATATCCTGAAGCACAGAAAACAGAAGGAAGAGGGACTCCTGACCACCAATTCTAGCTTGTCATATGGAGCATCCACAGCCCAAGTATTTCGTAGTCAGATATGTGCCCTCTTAATCTATGACGTTTACCATGCAAGTTTCTGTTCTGGAGACACTAATTTCACAACCATCCAAGAACCCAGAAGGGGACTTGGAAGGAGTTTGTTTTTTCAATAGCATTTCCTCCAAGGAAGGAAACAGGTGCCCTGAGTTCATAACATTCTGGGAATCAAGGCAGTCTATCCCTTTAAATTAAAACAATAAAATTAAAACAATAAAATAAAAAGACTCCTCTGCTTCCTACAGCAAACTTTCTAAAATCCTCCATCTACTTCATTGAGTTTGAAATATTTAATAAATCTCCCACAAACAATACCTCCTAGGATGTTTGCTGTGACTAAAAAGCAAAGGAGCAGGGAAAGAAGCAGAAACAATGAACACAGATTCCCCAATGGAAACAGACAAGTCAACTGCTTTCACATCTCACGTTCCTGGAAAGGCTCACATGCACATGTCCAGACTCCATCTGGGTTCCTCTCACTTGCCCACATTTATGTGACTAAAAGCCTTTATACTGAAAGTGCACTTTCTCCTACAGTGAATTCCAGCACTAGGCCCTCAGCTTTCCTCGCTCAGGGAAATGGGCCAGGCCCTATCCAACAAGCCTCCCAGTACGTGCTCCCTGGTCCACACCTCTGCTGCAGCATGTATCATTTTGCCTGGTATTCCTTTGTCTGCTGTCTATATCTCCCAAATGGATGTGAGTGTTCTGAGGGTATAGACCAAGGCTAATTCATCTCTGCTTCCTTAGAAACTAGATCTGGACCCAGGCAGGGTAGAAAAGAGGTGGCGGAAAGGAGGAGGGAGAGGACATGGAGGGAAAAGAGAGGAGAACTAAAATAAGTGTTGGTCCTCTCTACCGTCAGCCAGATGGATGGATGTATGGATGGATGGATGGCTGGATGGACGGATGGCTGGATGGACGGATGGCTGGATGGACAGACAGAAGGCCGGATGGATTGATGGATATGCTCAGATGGGTTTCTTGTCTGGATTTGTCCTGTCTAGTTCCATTGAGGAATTAAGAGACTGACCTACAAATGCTTCATGAGGCTTCCAGAGCTCTAGTTAAAAAACAACGGATGGCCTTCTACAGCAATATCCAAAGCAGAAATGAATAATTCTGTTGCACGATTTTCTCTTCCTCTGATCTCTCTCCTCTTTCCTCTCTCCTTTCAAGGTCACTGGATCTCCCCCAGATGCAGAAAGATGGACAACAGGAGAATCAGCCAGGAATTCTAAAAGTCTGTGAACTCTTTACCCCTGCTCCCACCCATTTTTAAGCCTTCTGCTATGTGTTCTCTTTCCTCAATGCAATTTTAAAAAATGCATCGAGGGCCTTCTATTATTGAGAATATATGTTTTTCTGTTGCATTCAAAGGCATCAGTATCATTTCAGGCAATTTGTCTCCAGATCGTAAGCATTAATGAGCATGGCCCCCTTCTGAAATTTCAATCTCACCACTGTATAGTGTGGTTTCATTCCTTTTTCAAGGCTGACTCAGAATGTTCAAGGCTTTGTGACAGAGACTGATAGTGTGAGAAGCAGCTTGTTCCAAGTGCCAAGACAGGCATCTGCTGGGATTTAGGAAGGCTTTCCCCCAAACCAACCAGGGTTCAGCCTTCTGCGTCGCCATACACTAGAGCTGCCTCAGAAATGAGGTCTCAGCAGGGGGGGTCTTCCAGATTATGGGGGGCCTCCAAAAGACAGGAGAGTCTCTCAATTATTAGTTTAACCAAAGAGATTGTGGAACTCAGCCAGGGACTCTGCAGAATGAGACAGAAGGAGGGTAATTTGCTTGAAAGTCATAGTTTGATATCCTGATTCTTTTTCTCCACCTAAAAATGTTTTATTAAGCAGCTGTGTTGGATTCTCTTTGTGTGGTTCTTCGGTTGTTTAATGGAATGGAGATTAAAATGAAAAGGCATTTAGAAGCATCCCCTGTACCCAAAGAACTAGCTCTAAGTTCCACTAAGACAAGCATATCTCTACCACCTGCATCTACCTCCCCAGGGGGTCTCTGGTGCACTTATTCAGGCCCACAGTGCTGGAACGGAGATAACAAGTGAGGCATGCCAACAGCAGTCACGCCATAGGGATCCCAATGAACCCTCAGCAAAATGCCCCCACAGTGATTTATCACTTATCTGACAATTAGAGGTGCCGGGCCACTTGTTGAAAATGGAGATGATCAGGTCCTAACCCCTGACTTTCGGACCATCAGATCTCTAAGAGGGGAGAATGGAATATGTATTTCCGACAAGTTACTCTGTAGATTCCTTTCCTTTAAAGTGCACCAGTCAGTGGTTTTCATCTATTCATGAAGCTGTATAACCACTACTGCCATCCATCTCCAGAACGCTTTCACCATCCCCTCCCCCGCCCCCCCCAAAGGAAACCCACACCCATTAAACTGCATTCCATTCCCCACTCCTCCAGCTCCTGCGACCACTAATCTACTTTCTGTCTCTATGCTTTTACCTATTTGGGACTTCATTCAAAATGGAAGCATACACTGTGTGGTCTTTTTGTGTGTGTCTGGCTTCTTCTACTTTGCATGGTGTGTTCAAGGTTCATCCCGATTGTTATATGTATAGTACACCAGTCCTTTTGGTGGCTGGATAATATTCCATCGCTTGTACATTATATTGAGTTTATCCATTCACCAGTTGATGAACTTGCATGTGTTTCCATTTTTGGACTATTATGAATAATACTACTGGGAGTGTCTGCTGTGTAGACACTTGTTTTTTGTCAGTTCTCTTGCAGTATGGAATGATAGCTGGCAATGATCGGTCCTGGAGCCAGAAAAACAGAGACAGGATTTGGGAAAGGGTCATAACCAAGCTTGCACAAGAAATCACTGGATGGACCCAGAGCGCAGAACTTCCTGACAGTGACCATCTCTGTGAGAGATCTGTGTGCACCTTTTGAAATGATTTCTTCCCAGGGGTTTGAAGAGTAGATAGGGTGAGATGCCACAGCTGAACAATCCATAACCCGTGAGGTCCTGTCAGCACCTGGGTTGAATAACTGCTTCTACCAATCAGGTACAAGCCATTGGAAGAGAATGTATAGCTTCTCGGGGACCCTCACTCATTTAATATGGGTTGAACAGTGAATAATATAACCATTGACTTATCTACTTGAGGGAAGTTAAAGTCGCTTCCATTTCTCTGTTGGATGCCCTAGAGTAGTATTGGACACTCTTTTTCTTGGAAACGCCCTCTCCTCGACTGACTGCTAGCATAGCTGAACTTGAACATGTGAAGGGGAAACAGTCTGGGAACAGGCACCAGGTTTTCAATGTAGCCTGACTTGTAGGGGCAAATGTCCATTGGGGACTTAGCTTAGTGGCACCAAAAACTGATTGAAAGCGTAGTTAACTATGTATGAAATTTTAGCCCCTCAATTAATTGGGGGCACTGAATTATGGCTGCTCCAAAGAGCAGGAAAGACTTTATGAAAATTGAACCTGTTAAAGGGAATTCTCCCAGGTTAGGAGCCATAAACGACGGCAGCCTGAGATAATGATGACCTTCAGCAAGAGCCCCTAGCTCCCCATCTGTGGAACAAGCAGCAGTGGGCCCCATTTGAGACCGAGCAAAAACGAGCTGGTAAAAGGTCTGTCCAGTTAGGTTAGACAGTGAGTCTTAAAATAAAATTGAACTGAGTTTGCTTGCTTCATCAGCATTCACAATACTAATACTAATCCTCTTTCATTCTTCAAAAAGAAAGATACCTGATAATAAATATATTTGCTATACTGCTCAGTAGTAGGAGACATGGGACTGTGCCCAGAAGGTCGGATTAGTCAAGGCACCATTTTTAAACCTCTGCTGTCAAAAACTGCCTGGCTCCCTGCCCTTTCTTTGTAAATTTTCCCAAAGCCAAGTTAGTTTCCACTGGGGGCTCCATCTTGCTGACACCTAGAGCCAAGTTCTGATCTGAGAATGTATATAGCCTCTGTCATTCAACTGATGTGGGGACAGTATAGCTTGGAATCTACAGGGTAGTATGCAGATGCAAAACCTGAAGGAGACCCCAGGGAGGTATCTCAGCTTAGCAACCTGCATCTAGGACACACCCCTGGATGCTCATGCACTTCTACTCCAGATAACCTGGACACACCCAGAGCTCCTAACCCTCATATATATATATATATATGCAAAATCCACCTTGCCTGTGGGGTAGAGGCAGGCAGCTTAGGTCCTGCACACGCACACATGTGTATTCTCTTGATGTAACCTGTCCAGCCCCGCAGGGCACCTCAATTAGTAATTTCTGCTTTTAATAATCTCGCTGTGTGTTCCCGGCCAAACTATTCTCTCCACAAATTTTCTCTGGAGGGACCCCATGTCTCATCAGCGTGTCTCAGCGCCCTCCCCCCGCATCACAATGATATGGACTCTGATTTGGTTACTGTGTCTCCAGCACTGCTGCTCAGACTCCCGCTACTCCTGTGCTTAGGATCCAGATTCTGGGTATGTGACTTGGTGACTCCTCTTGGGGTTTATTTGGGCCACCCTGTCACCAGGAGCCAAGCCTCCTCCTTCTCCACCAGGGTGCTTGTTCAGCCCTCTGGAAGGCATCTGTTCCCCCTGTATTTGCCTGCTCCTGGGAAAGTTGCTACTTCATGAAGTTGAGTCTCTGCCTTCCAGCCTGGATCTCTACACTTGCTCAGCCCCCTGGACCAATGATAACTACCAGGACATATCCGATACAGCATCACCTCCTAGCTAGACTCCTTTACTCTCTGGTCCTTAAACACCTTGAGCATGGACAGTCTCCTTTCTATTCACATAGTGCCCTCCGTTGCCAGTACTGTGACTTCAGCTCTCTGAATTCTATCATACTTAAGCTTACCATCAGAAGATTCAGTCATGGACCAAAGATTCATTAAGCACGTACTGTGTGCCCAGCACTGGGAAATGGGGACATCCAGTGTAAAATCATAATTGAGATCATTTTACTGGTAATCTCAAGAGCAACGCCTGCCTTGGTCCATCAGCACCTCCCGCCCACACAGTTACTTAGACTGGAGGAGTTTAGACCCTCGATTTTGGATCCAA
>RJWH01010778.1:0-15092 GCA_004363575.1 Solenodon paradoxus | reverse complement strand
TGTCGTTTATTTTAAAACTAATATTGCATCGTGTACTGATGTTGTGAACATTGTAAGCTATGTCCTCGAGATTGAATAAAAAACATTTGATTAATGAACTATGGTCCTACCTTAATGGAAATAGTAATAACTCTCATTTATTTTTTAAAAGAAAGTGTCAGGCAGGAAAAAAGCAAGTAGGTAGGAAGACCAGAAGAGAGAAGAGGAAGAAGCATTTACACTTATTTTATTTTTCTCTTATCCTGGTTGTTGTCCCGGTCCTGGGTCTCAAACCCAGATCCTTGGGATGGATGTGGACTGTGCCGGCTGCAGGCAGTGGACCTAACTGCTCTTCCACCAGCCTTGCAAATGTTTCCAGGAACTCTGGGCAAAGTGCATGGCTAAGAGTCATGAATAGAAGACCTTATCACAAACACATTTTTGATCATGGAACACATTTTCACAGTCTCATCATCACTGATTCACTTAGGCTGCCTTTTCCCCTCAACTCTGGAGTTGAAGTAAAGTTCGTTTAGGAGTAGAAGCATCTGCACCAGCAAGACTAATTTTTTCATTTTGGGTTGAGATATGAAAGAAAAGCACAATTTGTAAATCTACTGATTTTGGCATGCGAGACCTATGTCCTATACATCTACATAGGCAGAAGAATGGTCAATCTAGTAAAATGTTATTACAGAGCACATTCCTTCTATTATATTTTTAAAGGGAATATGCAGGCAGGAATGAAAGTAAGCAGGCAGGCAGCAGAGGAGGAAGAAGTATTTTATTTTACATTTATTTCAGTCATTCACACTGGTTGTTTTCCTCTGGATCTGATACCTTGAACCCAGATGTATGTGGCATGCACTCCTTCGGAGACAACTGACCTAACCACTTCTCCACCAGGGTGTGCCTCTATAGTTTTGAACTTAGTTGATACCACCATGGAAGCTGCATACACATAAAGAGGTTTGCAATGATTAAAGAAGTCTTATTTACACACTCTTTTATATTTAAGTAAAAAGACAGTACAACAGAGGATTTGTTCAATTATTTACTATGAAAAGTGTAGCAGTGGTTATGCTGTGTCAATAGTTTGTGCAGTAATGATGGTCAGGCAAGATTTTACATACGTGTGTGAAAAATTAATCTGCACAGGAAAGAATTCTCAACATCAATTCACTGTTGTGCTTGAGTGATTTTGAGATTTCAAATGTGAATTACTCAACACCTACCAAACTTACAAGTAGAAGGATACCTATTTCACTTTGGGAGTGAAAATATCTTCTTTGAGTCCATAACGGCATACTGGAAATTACCATATTTTGCTGTACATAACATGTACTTTGGGGGCCAAATTTGTGAGGAAAAAATAAGGATGTGCATTATACATGGGTAGCACTAATGCTGTATCTATAGAAATGTTTTTAAGTGCTTCATTTATGCTTCTGAGTTAAAAGTATAACTCTAGAAATCAATAACAATAATGGTATCCATATGCAAAATAACTCCCTGGAAAAGGATACACGAATGAAGAAGTCATGAAAATCTGATTTAACAAAGTCTGACCATGAAAGCCTGGAGGATTACTTAAAAAAACAGCTTTGCTTATTTTTGATCACTTCAAGGTCCATGTTATACAAAGTACGAAATCAATCGAAGCAGACTGAAAAACCCAACTTGCTGTGAGACCTGGTGGGATAACTGGTCAACTGCAGCCTCCTGGTGTGTCAGTTATCAAGCCCTTTAAGCCCCTCATGAAGAAAGAGTGGACATTATGGGCACAGTCAGCTGGTACTTATTTAACACCCACAGACAGAATCCGGAAAACATCCATGCCTCAGGTTTGTGTGGATCCTAAGATCAAGGAGCAGTGTCAAGAAGGAAGTGGTTGTGAAATCATTTACAAAACACAACATCAGCAATGTTGTAGATGGAACTGAGAACTATGACATTTCCAGGATGAAAAAGTGACTCTTTAGAAGACACTGTGATGTAGAAACTGAAAAAGATGATACTTCTGATATTAACCTCCCGAAGGTCTATGCTCAGTGGGACTCCCCTGGCTACACTGGACCTGCTGGACTCATTAGCCATTTCCGTGTTCCTGCTGGAACCAATGCCTGTTAACATTTCTTTCTTTAATTTTTCTTGGAGTCACATGATATACAATTAATTATTTTAAGTGTATAATTCAAGGAAAGAGCATGCATTCATAATCTTGTGCAACCATCACATGTCAATCATACCAGAACATTCCATTATCCCAAAATAAAACTCTGTACTCCCCTTCCCTGGCCCTCACAATTAATAACTTGCTCTCAGTCTCTGTGGGTCAGCCTGTTGAGGATGTTTCAGATAAATAGGCCCATGTACCATGTGTCTTTTGTGTCTGGCTTCTTTTAGTGGGAATGACAGCTTTTGAGGTTTGTCTGCATTGTATGGTGTGACTTTATTCCCTTGCATGGCTGAGTAACACTCCCCAGCCTGGATGTTCAGCTGTTTCATTCATTCCTTCTCATGTGTGCACATGAGGTGCACATTTCCTCCTCTGAAACAGTGAACAGAACTGTGTGGACATTGATTACAAAGGTCGTGAGAATCTCTGTGTTCACGGGAGCAGTATGCTAGGTCATGAGATGATTCGTTTAATTTGGGGGTTGGGGGAGTGCCAAAATATTTTCCACTGTGGCTTCACCATTTTACACTCTCATTTCTGCATGTCCTCCCCACATGGGTTTTTGTGTCCACTTTTATGACTCCCACCCTCCAGGTGTGAGATAGAATTTCATTGTGGTTTAGACTTGCATTTCTCTCATGGAAATTTATTGAGCACTTTTTATGGTACACATGGTTTGACCTTGCCCATCTGCCGGTGAAATATATTTCAGTACATTCATCAGGTTCAGGTAACTTATTTGAAAACAAACCACGGCACCATGTAGCAATGTCATGAACATTATAAAGTATGTCTCCCAGACTGAATATAAAAATGGAAGTGATTCAATGAATAAACTATGATCATACAAAATACCTTCACAGAAATTTTAATAACAGCTAATAATTTTAAAAGGAATGTCCAAGCAGGAATGAAAGTGAGCAGAGGCAGTCAGGAAGAGAGAGGAGGAAGAAACATTTATTTATTTTATTTCTTTGTTCTCTTTGGTTCTTTTCCCAGCTCTGTGATGCAAATCTGAGTCCCTGGGGTGTAGATGGACTGCAGTCAGTCAGAGTGGACAGACCCAACCACTAATACACCAGGGCATCAATAACAGTTCATTTTTAGAGTTACTCTGGGGCATAGTTCATGGTTAAGAGTCAGGGAAAAAGGTCTTATAGCAAAAGGGTTTTTGGGCAATTCAACAGTATTGGAATATTTCTCATCACAATCTATTTATTTATCCAGCCTATTTCCCTCACATTGGGACTGAAATACACTTCATTTTGCAGTAGAAGTGTTTCCATAAGCATTTTTTGATTGACATTAGGGTCAACCAGTGGCCTCCCATGTCATGGGTTCCTGTTTAAATAGGGGTTGAGATTTAAAAGAAAAAAGAAAAACACAACCGGTAAATCTACTGATGTCAGCATGTGAGACCTTTGTCATGAGAACTACATAGGGTGAAAAATTACCATCTAGAGCAACAGCAAAGTGAATCAAATGAACTCTCTATTTATACATTTTTTGATTTTAGATAGTTTATACCCACGTGGAAGTTACAAACATACAAAGAGATTCACATGAGTAAATAAGTTTATTTACACAATATTCAATATTTAAGGACCACAAATACATTATGCAGTGATACCACCTTCATTGTGCCACCGGTCATCATCTGTCTTTTCACTGTGAACAGGGTTGCACCGTTATGCTGTGTCATCGATTGTAGAACAACAATGAAACAACAATGAAAAGGTCAGAAGTTACTTGCATAAATGTTTGCGAAAAAAGGTAGACCTCTGCACAGGAAAGAATTCACAGCATTACTGACCGCTGATGAATACGGTGATGAGGAAAAAGGAGATTTCATATGAAATCAAAAAGGCATCAAGAATTTTAAGAAAAATAGAATAAGAATTTAACAAAGCCAACTATTTCTATTATTTAAATGTGGTGGACAAAACGTACTACTGATGTTTGAATTATTGATGGATTCAAGTCCCCATGGGTGAGAACCACATGAACAGGACCCAGTGGCCTCTGGGAATTTTGACTCTTGTCTCCCTCGACCCAGGTTCTTGTTTGAATGATTTATGAACAGAGACACGTATTGGTTGCTCAAGGATGCAAATATTACAAATTAAATAGATACATGAACTCTGACAGAAAAAACATGGGATTTAATTTCTAGCAATCAAATCATCAGTAAGTAATAGACCAGGTATTGACTAAGTTTATGTGAAGCTGCATTGCTGTTAAATAAAAAAAGAGTTCAACCAAAACAACCTTAAGATCATTTCTGAAAATGTTGAAACTTTGCATTACATTATCTTAACATAACTAAACCAAGTGGGGTGAGACCTGGCTTCTGGATACCAGGCACCTCCTTGCAACCAACCACTCTTGTTCTTCTGGCTGCAGAAAGAGCACCTGGTCAGGGATTTGTAAATTTCCTGATGGACTGTCAGTCCTTAAAGGATGTTTAAAATGCACTGACATTTGAGAACATGTTAGAAAAATGAGGTGTAATAGACAAATGAAGTAAATAACTAAGATAAAGCTGCTCAGGGGCTTTCAGGACTGATGACCTCTTATTTGGACACTCAGATGTCGCAGTGCTCTAGTCACCAAGTAAAACCTGGCTTCCTACTGATGAGGGCCCCCAGGGCCCCCTTCATGTCCTTGTTCCTGAGACTGTAGATGAAGGGGTTCATCATGGGGGTGACCACCGTGTACATGACTGCAGCAGCTGTGTCCTTCTGGGCTGTGTGGGAGGACATGGGGCTGAAGTAAACCCCAATGAGAGTCCCATAGAACAGGGACACGACTGAGAGATGAGAGCCACAGGTGGAGAAGGTCTTCCATTTGCCTCTCCTGGACGGAATCCTCAGCACTGTGGCAAAAATGCACATGTAGGAGACCAAGATACCCACAAAGGGTGTGATGACGGTGAGGGTACCCACAGTGTACACCATGACATTGTTGAGAGAGATGTCAGAGCAGGCCAGCTTCAGCAGGGGGCTGAGGTCACAGAAGAAATGGTGGACCCTACTGTGGGTGCAAAATGAGAGGCGAGTCAGTGATACTGTGTGGGTCAGGGCATTCCCCAAGGCTGCCATCCATGATGCTGCCAGTAGGAGGCCACAGAGCTGTGGTGTTACAGACGTGGCATAGTGCAGAGGGTGACAGATGGCTGCGTAGCGGTCATAGGCCATGGCACCCAACAGGAAACTGTCAATACCAGCAAACCAGATGAAGAAGAACATCTGGGTCAGGCAACTGGAGTACATGATTCCTTTGTTTCCCGTCACGTGATTGACCAGCATCTTGGGGATGGTGGTGGAGGTGAAGCAAATGTCCACAAAGGCCAGGTTGGCCAGGAAGAAGTACATGGGTGTGTGGAGCCGGGCGTCGGTGACGATGGCCAGGATGATGAGCAGGTTCCCCAGCTCCGTGACCAGGTACATACTCAGGAAGAGGATGAAGAGCAGCTCTTGTTGCTGGGGGTCCCGTGTGAGCCCCAAGAGCAGGAACTCGGAGACCTGGGTGAAGTTTGTCCCTTCCTCGACCATCCTGCATCAGTGAGAAAGGACATGGACGCTGTGAGGTCCTGATTCAGGCCTGTCCCTTCACTCACCTGGATCTCCCCACTCATTAGTTCAGACATTCATCAATTCCTCCCACTCTCTCCTGACGCAGAAACTCCCACCCATCTCTGCATTGTTTCCATCAGCAACCCCACTATCCATTCCCACAGCCCACCTGCCACCTGTGGACAACTCGCAAGCCCGCTGGCCTGTGTCTGTGCTCAGCATCTCACTGGCACTTATGAAGGGCTCTGTGCTCTGGAGATTTACCAGTGTATCATGAGGCTCAAATTGGAATTGGACCTGGTTTTGAAAAGTTAACATTTACTCTGGTTTTTATTTTTGTACAATGTAGATTTTCTCTTAGTTATAAATGTGTCATATGTCAATACATTCAACTCTTTAGTACATGAAAATGAAGCATATGAAATACGGGACAAATAAGCTCAACTGTGCTTTTTCAACTTCCTCATAAATATCATGAGGATTGTAATCTGTCACTCTGTGGGAAGAAATAATATTCGCAGTGCTGCAGTCCTGAACTTCCAAATCTGCAGAAATCAAGGGACATTTTTATACTGTGTAAGACTATCTGGAAATTATGGCAATTCAAGACAGACAAAGAAATGTATTAAATGAAATAAAATTAGACTTTTAAAAAAGAACTGAATCAAACAACAGACTTTTAGCCAAAAGAAAAGCACATCAAAAGTTGTGGGATTGAAAGAGGTAAGAAGGCCAGTGGGGTGAGGAGGATTAATTTACAGTGAAGGAAAAACTGAAACGGTGGTGAATTTACAATATATTACACCGGTGTCGATCTGCTATGAAGCAAACCTTGAAACTATGTAATGTTATATTTCAATGTCCCTTCAATAAAATCAATTTTAAAAATAAAACATAGCAATTTATTTTAAAATAGAAAACACAGCTTTTATATAAAAATATGGGTGCAGATTATGAAAAATAGGATGAAGTTTCCTCAGATCATTAAAAATAGAACTACCCTATGATTGTGCAATGCACCCTTAGGTATGGAATAAAGAAAATTAAATCATGCTGGAAAAGACATCGAATCCCCAAGTACAATGCAACACAATCTACACGTGAGCCCCCAAGTGTCCACCAATGGATGATGGATAAAGATACACACACCTGGAATACTGCTGAGTCATGAAAAGTGATGACATCTCACCATCTGCTATGACATGGATGGACCTGAAAGGAATTATGTTAAATAAATACATCAGACAAAGAAAGACAAATACCATAGGTACTACAAATGGAATAAATTTAAAAAATAATCAGACACAAAACCTGAGCCCACAGATAGAGAGTAGATTATTGGTTTGGAGAAGCAGGAGTTAGGAGGAGTGTGGAACACATGAGGGAGTCAAAGTTACAAACTTTTAGTTATAAAATAATCCAGGCAGACAGCACAGAATTAATGTCCAGCATGAAGACTGCAGTAAATGATACTGTGCTGTAAATTTGAAAGCTGCTCCGACAATCCGTCTTCAAAGATTTATCACAAGAAACAAAACGTAGTTATGTGTTGATGGATATTAATTATAACTATATTTATTTGGAGACCATTTCGTAATATATGTAAAAATGGAATCATTATGTTTTATATCACGGGGGTGCAGGGAGCGTGCAGCCTTGATTTCCCTCAGGGGACACTCCTGCATCATAAAAATTGGAAAAATGCAGCCACTGTATCTACTGATGCATCTCAAATTCAAGGGCAGAAGACACTCCAGGAGAGCAGATGTGCACAGTCATATCGCTTTAGTGAAGTTTAAATCTTGCATTGCAAGTATGTAAATTGTCCATAGTGCATCTCTCGTACCGCAGGGGAGAAGTGTATATGGGCATGGAAAACAGTGTAGATATTTGCTATCAGAAAGAGAGGGAGGGAGACCTAGGGGAGAGGACAGGACAGGACAGGACCAGACACTGCCATTAGACCAGGAAATGCACAAGGATGTGTTACGTCTTAACTTGGATGTGACACAAGATGTCTTCAACTTGAATTACAGTCAATGATATATGTGTACACACATACACTCATGCACACACACATGCACAACCATGGCTCCATCTACCCTCGAGGAGCTCACTAGGAAAGAGAGGGAAGGATGGGAAAGTAAGTAAAATTGGATTCCATTCCACTTTCTGGACAAGGTCGCTGTGTTCCTGGACCTCCCATTTGAGGGGTCAGACTCACACCTGGATGCTCCAGCTTTACTGGACAAGTACAGTCCAATCACACCCTGTATCAGACCTAAAACTTCATCCAACTCCATCCCGTTCTGTCTCAGAACCCACAGTCCTCTGTCTATCACCTGTCCCCCAGGCCAGAGATGCAGGTGGCAGGTTGCCGCCAGCTAAAGTCGCTACATACCGTCGCTGCCCCTGACCTCTTCTAGAACCTCCTTCCTTTCCAGCTCAACCCTGGGTCTCCTCTTGTCCCTATGGTCAAACAGAACTTCTCTGGGCTCTGAGTTCAGTTTCCTCCACCAGCTCGCCCTCCGCAGGGCACCACAGGGACACTCCCTGCTCTCTATGACAACCTTCAGCAGCTCTCACACTCTGATCTGGAGGCTGACAGTCCTTGATTCCTCCTGATTCCCTGACCTCAGACACAGTCTACCTGCTTCTTCTGAGCCTCCTCTGAAGCAGATTCTACCAACCACCAGAACAGACATATGGGGGAGAAAAACCTCCTGTCTGTTCTGCTCCAAAGCTCTAACCCTGCACGGCACGACCCGTGTGGACCCTCTCAGCAGGGCTGACACACAGGAGCCTCCTGTTGTACTTTGTTCATCAAAGACACAGGAGCTGAGCCCACAGAGACAGTCACTCCCCAATATCACAAAGCCACCTTGTCTGAACTCCCCTCTCCCTGGTTGTTCTCTCCGTCCTGTCCTGGCCTCTAACCCCACTCACCTCAGAGGTGTCCCACAGTTTTAATGTGAGCTGTGAGCCTGAACTCACTGGTCAATGACCTGGTGAAGGTGACATGGGGCAGGTGACTGCACAGGAGGGTTTGGAAGGAACTGGCAGGACCCATTTACATCCATCCTTGCTCCTTGGGCTCCATCCCTTGTGTCTTGTTAGGGTTTCTGCTAATTGTCCAACAACCCATCACTACGGAGTCACCTCTGTGGGGAGGAGGGACAGAAGCTAGATCCAGATTCTTCCCAGAGTCCCAAGTGTAGGGGCTCTGGACTCCTTTGGGGGACCTCCTGTGGGTATGCTCAGTGGGACTCCCCCGGGTCCACTGGACCTGCAGGACTCATTAGCCATGTCCATGCTCCTCCTGGAACCAATGCCTGTTATTATTTATTTCTTTAATTGATCTTGGAGTCACATGACATACAATTAACTATTTTAAGTGTATAATTCAAGGAAAGAGAGCACATTCATAATCTTGGGCAACCAACACCTGTCAATCATTCCAGAACATTTCATCATCCCAAAACAAAACTCTGTACTCCCCCTTCCCCGGCCCCTCATAATCAATAACCTGCTCTGTCTCTGTGGGTCAGCCTGTTTGGGATGTTTCAGATAAATAGAATCAAACACTATGTGGTTTTTGTATCGGGCATCTCTCACTGGGATGACGGTTTTTGAGGTTTATCTGCATTGTATGTTGTGACGTTATTCCTTTGAACGGTTGAGTAACACTCCCCAGCCTGGATGTTCAGCTGTTTCATTCATTCCTCTTCATGAGCACAGGTGCGCATTTCAGCCTCAGAAACAGTGAACAGAACTGTGTGGACATTGATTACAAAGGTCATGGGAATCTCTGTGTTCACGGGAGCAGATGCTAGGTCATGAGGTGATTCGTTCAATTTGGGGGTCGGGGGAGTGCCAAAATATTTTCCACTGTGGCTTCACCATTTTACACTCCCATTTCTGTATGTCCTCACCACATGGGTTTTTGTGTCTGCTTTTATGACTCCCACCCTCCAGGTGTGAGATAGCATTTCATTGTGGTTTAGACTTGCATTTCTCTCATGGAAATTTATTGAGCACTTTTTATGGTACACATGGTTTGACCTTGCCCATCTGCCGGTGAAATATATTTTTCAGCACATTCATCTGGTTCAGGTATTTATTTTTAAAACAAACCATGGCACCACATAAGAATGTCATGAACCTTATAAAGTATGTCTCCCAGACTGAATATAAAAATTGAAACAATTCAATGAATAAACCATGATTGTGCTAAATACCTACACAGAAATATTAATAACAGCTAATAATTTTAAAAGGAATGTCCAAGCAGGAATGAAAGTGAGCAGAGGCAGTCAGGAAGAGAGGAGGAAGAAGCATTTATTTATTTCTTTGTTCACTTTGGTTGTTTTCCCAGCTCTGTGATGCGAATCTGGGTCCCTGGGGTGTAGATGGACTGCAGTCAGTCGGAGTTGGCAGACCCAACCACTGCTACATCCAGGCACCAATCACAGTTAATTTTTAGAGTTACGCTGGGGCAAAGTTCATGGTTAAGAGTCAGGAATAAAAGGCCTTATCACTAAGGGGTTTTTGGACAATTGAACTGTATTGGGCAATTTCTCCTCACAGCTAATTTATTTATCCTCCTTTCTCCCTCATGTTTAAGCAGAAATAGACATCATTTTGCAATAGAAGTGTCTCTACCAGCATTTTTTGATTGACCTTGGGGTCAACCCATGGTCTCCCATGTTGTGGGCTCCTGTGGGCTCCTGTTTAAATAGGAGTTGGGATTTGAAGAAAACAATACAGCCGGTGAATCTACTGCTCTCAGCACAGGGATCTATGCCATGCGACCTACACAGGGTGAAAATTACTATCTAGATCATTTCGATAGTAAAATAAATCAAATAGAACTTTCTTTATATTTGCGTATTTTTTTAATTTTAGATGGTTTATACCCACACGGAAGTTAAAAACCTATAAAGAGATTCACAATGAAAGAATGAGTCTTACTTATACAATATTCAATATTTAAGGACCACAAACACATTATGCAGTGATACCACCATCAATGGTGCCACCAGTAATCGTTTGGTTACTATGAACAGCGTAGCATTGGTTATGCTGTGTCATTGAGTAACAATCAAAAGGTAAGAAGATATTTGCATACATGTTTGTGAAAAATGGTTGAGCCCTGCACAGAAAAGAATTCATATCATTAATCATTAATTGTGCTTGAGGGACATGGAGATTGCAAATAGGAATTACTTGACAGCTCCGAATAAACTTACAACTAAAAAATATCTCACTTTTGTGGAGTAGCAATCTCTTCTTTGAGTCCATCACAGGTTTCAAGACAAACAAAATTAACACCCATATGTGTGTGCCCGTGTTGACGAACCCATCTGTGTGCAGGGAAGATATAAATGAAATTTTGAGTACATTGTGGGAAATTCAGAAGGAGATAATATGACCTTATTTACCATGTGAGAGTGGATTCTGCAGAAGGCATGGCAGAGACAAAAGACCGGGAGTTCAGGGCTCCCGTCATTGACGGGAATGTTCATCAGTATGTACTGCAGGGAAGCAAGGATGACAGTGGAGAGGGGCTGGGTGCTAAGCTCCTCATTCTTCAATGTAGATACGTATGGAAGTACAGAAGATGAACAGAGCGCAGCAAATTATCATCCCACCTTCTGCATCAGACACAAATATAGGCAGCAATTTCAAGAGCAATCTGACAAATTCATAAAACCAAAACTATTAACAATGTTACTAAATCAAAGCCACGGCTCAGGTAAATATATACTTGTGAGTAACCTTGGGCTTAAGATGACCCCTGATGAATACGGTGATGAGGGAAATTCTTTTCTATATGTGAAATCCAAAATGCATCATGAATTTTAATAAAAATAGAATAATAATTTAACAAAGTCAAATATTTCTATTATTTAAATATGGTGGAAAAAAATACTACTGATATTTGAACTATTGATGAATTCAAGTCCGCACGGGTGAGAACCACGTCTCGGTGAACAGGACCGAGTGGTTGCTGGTAACTGGGACTCTTGTCCTCTTCACCCCAGGTTTTACTTTCTATGACTTTAATGAAAGTGTGTTGGTTGCTCAAGGAGGCAAATATTGCAAATTAAACAGATACATGAACTCTGGCAGAAAAAAAACAGGGGATATGATTTCTAGCAATTGAATGAACTGGAAGTAACAGACCATATACTAAGCTTTTTGTGAAGGCTTGTTAAAAAAGAGAGTTTAATCAAAACAACCTTAAGATCTTGAAAAATCTTGAAACTTTGAATTACATTATCCTAAATAGCTAAACCCAAACCTAAACCAAGTCGGGTGGGACCTGGTCTCTGGATACCAGGCACCTCCTTGTAACAACTCTTGTTCTTCTGGCTGCAGAAACAGCACCTGGACAGGGATTGTGTGTTTCCTGATGGACTGTCAGTCCTTAAAGGATGTTGAAAATGCACTGATATTTCAATATTTGTTAGAAGAATGAAGTAACAGACAAATGAAATAACTAACATTAAGCTGCTCAGGGACTTTCAGGACTGATGACCTATTATTTGAACACTCAGATGTCGCAGTGCTCTAGTCACTGAGTAAAACCTGGCTTCCTATTGATGAGGGCCCCCAGGGCCCCCTTCATGTCCTTGTTCCTGAGACTGTAGATGAAGGGGTTCAACATGGGGGTGACCACCGTGTACATCACGGCAGCAACTGTGTCCTTCTGGGCCGTGTGGGTGGAGGTGGGGCTGAAGTAAACCCCAAGGAGAGTCCCGTAGAACAGGGACACCACCGAAAGATGAGAGCCACAGGTGGAGAAGGCCTTCTGCTTGCCTTTAGCAGATGGGATCCTCAGCACAGCCGTAAAGATATTTGTGTAAGAGATCAACATACCCACGAAAGGGATGAAGATGAATAAACCGCCCACAGTAAGCACCATTATGTTGTTGAGAGAGATATCAGAGCAGGCCAGCTGCAGCAGAGCGCTGAGGTCACAGAAGAAATGGGGGATCTGGTAGTGACCACAAAATGAGAGAGGGGTCAGTAATATTGTATGGGTCAGGGCATTCCCCAAACCTGAAGTCCAGGACCCTGCCAGCAGAAGTCCACACACCAGTGGTGTTACAGACGTGGCATAATGCAGAGGGTGACAGATGGCTGCGTAGCGGTCATAGGCCATGGCACCCAACAGGAAACTATCGATACAGATGAACCAGATGAAGAAGAACGTCTGAGTCAGGCAACCAGCGTAGGGGATCCCTTTGTGTCCAGTTACGTGATTGACCAGCATCTTGGGGATGGTGGTGGAGGTGAAGCAAATGTCCACAAAGGCCAGGTTGGCCAGGAAGAAGTACATGGGCGTGTGGAGCCGGACGTCAGTGACGATGGCCAGGATGATGAGCAGGTTCCCCAGCTCTGTGACCAGGTACATACTCAGGAAGAGGATGAAGAGCAGCTCTTGTTGCTGGGGATCCTCCGAGAGCCCCAAGAGCAAGAACTCGGAGACCTGGGTGAAGTTTGTCAATTTTTCGTCCATCCTGCATCAGTGACAAAGGACATGGGAGCTGTGTTGTCCTGACTGAGGCCTGTCACTCCACTCACCTGGATCTCCCCACTCTCATGAGCTCAGACATTCATCAATTCCCCCCACTCTCTTGTGCCACATGATCCCCCAACCATCTGATGCATTGTTTCCATCAGCAACCCCACCCTCCATTTCCCACAGCCCGCCTGCCACTTGTGGACAACTCGAAAGCCCTCTGGCCTGTGTCTCTGTGCTCAGCATCTCTCTGGCACTTATGAAGGGCTCTAAGATATTTTGTTATTTGATGATAAGAGTAAAATTAATCTTCTGCAAACTAGAAGTTGGTGCAAGTATGTCAACAAATCTCAGTGGAACAAAGGATAAGATAAAGCTGATCAAGTAGATAAAACATCCCAATAATTGATTGACTTCACACAGGAAGACAAATTAAATATACTAAAATCTCAGACAGGATTATGAGAGGTAAGGTATTGCATTTAAAATAATTTTCTTAACTCCTTAGAAGCTAAATTGAAATAAGATCTTGAAGAGATATCTGCAAATCCATGTTTATTGTAGCGTCATTCACAATAGTAAGAGATTGAATCGATCTGTGCATCCTCAATATGTGCATGGACAAAGAATATGTGATATATACATCCCTGTTATCTACCTATCTATCACCTACCATTGACATCTACCATCTATATCTCTATAAACTTCCTGTCATCTATCATCCATCGACATACCATTCATCTACAAATTCATCATCCATTCATAATTGATATCTAGATAATTAGCTACCATTCATCCATCAGCAATCTCAGTTCATCCATCTATCAATCTATCATCTGATCATCATCTATAGCTATCTGTCTACCACCCACCAGGCATTGATATCCCTCCACCCAATGTTCACTCATCCACTCATCATCTATCTATCTAGGACTCCTATTATTCAGTCAGAATGAAGAATGAAATCCTACCTTTGTGATAGCATAAATGGACTTGACATTATGCAAAATGAAATAAATTGAGAGGGAAAAAGGAATATTATATTGGTGTATTACTTGTAATAGAAATATTTTAAGTGGAAAAAACTAAATCCTAGAACATCTGGGCTCTAGTGACCTCGCCAGTCTCTACTCACTTCACAGCCCCAAAAACACCTCTCTTGCTCCAAGATCACTCTAGCCTCAGAGACTTTGTACCTGCCATTCTTCTAGTTCAAATTCTCTTCCCTCAAGATATTTCTCCAGCTATCAAGACCCTACTCAAACTCTTCCTCCTCCTACAGCTCAGACCATTGGGATCACCAACCTTGGTCCATGTGCTTGTGTTCTCTGTACCTAGAGTGGAAAAATCTCCCTGGTCCTTCTGCCCATTCCCTGTTTCTATTACTCTGCTCAGGAGTCTACAAAGCCTTCCTCACATCATGTGAATCTCAACCACTGCATGACATTCTTCAGAGAGACCTTCCCCAGGCATGAAGAGGAGCCCTGAAATGAAGACAGAGAGCAGATCCTCTTCCATAAGGGAGAAGATATGAATAAAGACACCAGCCTCACATGATCAGGAAGTGGAGGCACAGGAGATGCATGTCATGCCCAGAAGACATGAGCTGACCACCAGCCCACCTGTCCAGGACATCAGTAGGGTCACCTCAGAGGGAAGCTTCTAGTGGACAAGCGATGCTTTAGAGAGTAAGTCTACGATGTCTAATTGAGTTGAACTCACAGTGCCTCCTACCCAGCAATTGCTTCAGAGGCGTTCTCTCCAAGGGCACAGTGAGGCAGGATCAAGAACGGGAGGGAAGCGAGGTGTGTTCATGGGGGGTGCGGGGAGC
>RJWH01010777.1:0-15106 GCA_004363575.1 Solenodon paradoxus | reverse complement strand
CGTAATTTAAGTGGCTGTGTATATGTGGGTCTGTTTCTGGACTCCGTTCTGTTGCTCTGTTTGTCCTTGCAGCCTTTCTGTCCTGCCTTAGTCACTGGAGCTTTACGGTCAGTCTCGCTAACTGGCAGAGTAAGTCCTCTGTCTTTGTTCTTCAACATTGTTCTTCTTGGTCCCTCCAGTTTTCATATACATTTTAGAAGCAGCTGGTCAATGCTCCCCTACACACACACACACACACACACCACCCACCCTCCTTCTTGGATTTTGATTGGGATTGCATTGAATCTAGACACCTGTGGCGAAAATGGAAAACTTTCCGATTGTAGGAGTTATTTCACTTAGTGAAGAGTTCTCAAACTGCACACTTATGATCTGTGCGTCTGTCTGTACCTATAGTCTATTGAATTCTATTGAATATTCTATTGAATATTCTGAGGCAAAGTTGGGAATATAGAATAGTATGAGAGCCAAATGGCCCTGCCGGCTGAGCCAGAATTAAACAGAGCCCCCTGTGCTTAAGTCTCAGCAGCGCCGGACTATGGTGGTCCAGTGTGACACAGAAAGACCTGCCCTTGGGGACCAGCCGAGAAGTCCAGTTTCCAAAAACAGGAGCGAGAAGAGCTGAGCGGAGAGTACCCGGTTTCTTTTTTCGCCTAAATTCCCTATCAGATACATCTTCCATTCTCCTAAGAGAAAGTGAATCAGGGGGCAGAGAATTCCAGGAGTGGTGGATTGTGTCCAGAGGGCCAGAGTGTTCAGAGGATGTCTTTGTGGACTCCCCTTTCTGTAGAAGGAAACATCGACATAAGAAAAGTGGATTTTGTCTCTAATAGCTTTCAATTGTCAGGGATAATTTGGGGAAATATTTCACAGGTAGAATCAAGAAGTTGGATAGTGGGGGAGGCATAAAGGAGATGAAGAACTTAAAGATGATGCCTTAGGCAACTGCTTTAAGCAGCTGGGGGGATGGTAGAATTATCCGCTGATCACAGATCACTGGAGGAAAAGGAATTGGGAGTTGGATTTCGAGGTACTTGTGGGACCGTCAAGTAGAAGCCTCCTACAGACCGCTGGATAAATACCATATTTTGCCGTGTATAATGCGTTCCCCTGTACACTGCTCACATTTTGGGCCTGAACGTTCAAGAGTAAAGTATTTCATTCTAATTTTTAATTCAGATTTTTATTTGTTTATATTTAGGTTGCAGCTGACTACTTGGCCCACCAGGTATCATAGCAAGTAGAGTTTTCAAGTCTGCTGCGATTGCTTTTGCACGGGCTTTGACGTGATCAAAAACAAGTCAAGCTGGTTTTTAAAGTAATTTCCCAAACCTTCATGACCTGACTTTGTTAAATCAGATTTTCATGCCTTCTTCATTCATCCATCCTTTATCCAGGGTATTATTTTGCATACAGATAGCATTTTTATTGATTTCTAAAGTTATACTTTGACCTCATAAATATAAATAAAGGAATTAAAACCCTACAAATAGGAGATTAGTATTAACCATGTATAATGCACATCCTTAATTTCCCCTCACAAATGTGGGCAAAAGGTACTCATTATACATGGCAAAATACATTACATTTTGTGGTCAAGAGAGAAATGTAGATATTGGTTTGGGAATCATCAGCCTAGAGATGGAGTTGTAAGTCTTTAAGCAAGAAAGCAGCTCAGACAGGATCTTGTTCAGCAAGATCTTCCGTGTCCCATCTATGGGGACTGACAGAGACTTTCCTCATCAGGTTGCTTCCTTGTGACCCAACCTGTTCCCACTCCTTCCCTTTTCATGAGTCATTCAGATGATCACTTTCAGCCAAACGCTTAGGGAAATTAGTATCAGGTATTACACGTAGGTAGATAAATGACAGATACTCAGATAAGTCCTCGGCCCTAATCTGACGTAGCTTTTTATAGAATAATCCTGACTTTTTGGTGCTAGCTCTTTCCATGCCCAGACTCTCTAGGCAGTACTAGTCTTGGCCCCCTTAATTACTGGGAAAAACAATATCCTTTTGACTGGAGTTCTTCAAACAGCAAGATTGGAAAAGTCAAGTTAGTTCTTTATTCTGCTGGATTCCCTACAAAGAAATCCTTCAAGAAGTTCATTTCCCATGGTCTTTCTGTCTTAGACTGATTTCCATTAGTGACTTCTGATAGCTCACTCTTGAAATAATTCTGTTTTCTTTCTACATTTTCTGCTGCACTCCACAACTAGACTTTGTGTCTGTGACAGTCTCTCAACTCTCATCATTTTGAATCTCATTTATGGAATCAGTCACCTAAAGTAATGCTTTTCTAATGTCAACATTATAAGCTTGTACTTGTAACAGAGAATTAGAATTAAAATCGTATACAACTAGGTTGTTAATTTTTTTCATCAGTCACATGACAGTAAGAGAAATTTTAATATTGTCATGCATATCTCAGGCAGTCTTTTTATCCATTCCAGCAGAAGTTCATCAAGCTGTATTTTTAGGTCAAATTGAAACATGTTAACATCTAAAGCGATCATCTTAGCTCCTTAAAAATGAGAGATTTATGTCTCTAATCCTTTGAAAACTAGAAATAAACTCAGGGGAGGCGTACCCTAGTGGAGTAATGGTTAGGTCACTCGCCTCCAAAGGAGCCATGCCACATGCCCCTGGTTTCGAGTCCTGGATCAGGGAGCATGGGGGGAGCCAGTGTGAACAAGAAAATAAAATAAAGATACTTCTTTCTCCCTGCCTGCCTACTCACCTTCATTCCTACTGGCAGCTTTCCCTGGGGGGGGAAAAAAATCTCAGGGGATCTCCAAGAGCTAATGATACATTCTTTGACTAATGAAATGCAACTGGGTCAAAGCTTTGCAATTATCTGAGACCTATAATATTGGATGTTTCTCATTTTGACTGAAAGATAAGATTATGTGACATCTCTTGATTGGTTGGAAAATCTATGGTTTTTAATAAGCAGATGGTATTAGAATGCCCACTAGTTGGCTGGGCTGAATGAAGTGTCTGGGATTTTCAGACTTCAAATTATGCATTGTCTTTTCTCAGAGTATCTCTGTTAAGTCTCCTTATGTAGAAAAAATAAGGAAAAGGGCATTGGTAGAGAAAGGGAAGCAAAAAGTGTACTGCAGTGTTGGCTTGCTCTTTGACATGTTAGGTGCTATTTACTATTTTATTTATGTTTGATGTGTACTTTCTAAAACACTCGCCAGAGTGTGTTTTCTAAGAAGTGTTCTGCCACAGCCAGATGGTCACCAAGAATTCCCAGAAGATCTAAAATCATGTTTTCAGAAGTGTTGTGCTTGTTGAGCACGCACGTTAGACTGCCTGGGTTCAAACTCCAAATCTACCTCTTCTTGGGAATTTGCTTAATAATTTACTTAAGCACTCACTCTTTAGATTCATCATTGTAAAATTACAATTAACAAGAAGGTCTGCCCCTTGTGGTTGTTAGGATGGTTAAGTAACATGAAAAATGGATAGAAAAGGCCTGGCATGTAATAATCACTGGGTCATGTTAATAGTTGTTATTGTTACCCTTATGAATATTTGCAGAAGACATGCCTGCAAATAGCAGTGCCATTTCCAGGATACTTTCTTTAACTTTTTATTATGGAAAATTGCAAACTCAAAAGTAGCATTGAATTTTGCTGTATCTGTGGTAGCTGAGTTTTTGTTTTGTTTTTTGTTTTGTCGTTACCAAGTCTTAAGTATCAGCCATTGCAAAGTAAGTACCATTATTTGGGACCTTGTCCATTGCTCAGTATTAACAATTTCTTGAAAATAATTGTTAAACTGTAATTGGTCCTCAGTATTTGTGGATCAGATGAATGATTATAATGTATTGTCCTAATTCAATCAAAATTATAAAGGAAGACACACGCTGCTTGGGGTCTGCTTGTAATCTGGCTTCAAATTCGGTCTCCATTTGTTCTTTAATTGGCGCGTTCATTTACTGAAGCTTTGTTGAATGCCTTTTATGGATCAGCAGTGGCAGTTTCGGAATTTCTAGATAAATGAGCTAAAGAACAGTTAGTTATCCATTTCGAAAGGGATTGGCTTGGGTGCCTGTCTGGATGCTGTATTAGCATAACACATACAGATTTTTCACCTGGCAGCTGATTTATTTAAGGTGAGATGGATCTGGTGTGGTTAATTGAAATGATATTACTATCTCCTCCCCTGTGCCATGCCTTGGATCAGCTTTGGACGGTCCCTACATGGGAGAGAAGTGTGTATATATTAAAGTCATATGATGCAGGGGAGAGGGCTAGCAGTGGTATGTCTGAAGTATCAAACAGAATAGAGAGGAATTACTAGTTTTCCTGTCGGTCTAGAAGGACAAGAAAGGGTATCAGGGGAGATCTTTCCAAGGAAAATGATATTTGAGCAAAGCGGTAAAAGCTAAGTGGGAATTAATGCTCCTGGCAGTGTACGCATGGACCAGGACAGAGCCATTTCCTTAGCTGTGGAAATGGTTATGGAGAAGGGGTGAGTTTGGCTGGAGTGCAGGGCAGGGTCCTCATGGTGGAGGAGGTGGGGAATTACAAGCAGCCCTACTGGGTGGGCTTGGTGGGCATGCCCCCTGGCAGTGGTGTGATAAGATTGGCACTTCAGAGAGAGAACTGGGGGGGCACTGGGCAGTGTGGCCTGGAGATGGGAGAGGAAGTAGCTGGGAGAGTTGCCAGCCCCGGGGCTCCGTGGTTGATGAGTAATTTTGGCCAGGCCCCAGGAACTTCTAGTAGCTCTTGGAAAGGGGCAGATGGGCCCACCTCATGCAACTCTTTGGGCCACTGTGGCCTGGGTTGGCAGCAGAAATCACACAAGAGCCAAGTTTCCTTTCAAAGAAATAACTTTTGTGCTTTATGAAAAGCAAAAAGCCAGGCATCAGCGTCTCACGGTCTTTGTTAATAGGCTAAGGATCTAGAGATAATTTTGAATAATTAAGTTGGGAGGCCATTGTTAAATAAACTTTATGCCTATGGTTATGAATACAATTATGCGTGTCTATTAACCACACATATCCATTTATTTATGTATGCATAGACATTCAGCAGACTTATCTTCCTAATTCGTTTTTAAATGAACTTTTAATTTTAGAAGAGTTTCAGATTGATAGAAAAGTTGTGAAGGTAATTCGGAGAGTTCCCACATACCCTATATCCAGTTTCCTCTCGTTAGCATGTTACATTAATTTGTCATCATTAACGAGCCAATACTGACATATGCTTACTAAGGAAAGTATGTCCTTTACTCAGAGTTCCTCATTTTTTACCAAATGCCTGTTTCTGTTGCAGGAATGCATTCAGGATACCGCATTACATGTACTCGCTGTCTCCTTAGGCACCGCTTGGCTGTGACACTTTCTCAGACTTGCCATGTTTTTTAATAACCTTAGCAATTTTGAGGAGTTTGGCAGGATGCCCTTAAACTGGCATCTGTCCGCTATTTTTCTCATGAGTGGACTGAAGTGATGGATTTTAGGGAGAAAGACCCCGGAGGTGAAGTACTACTCTCATCATATAATGTTAAGGGTACTTGCTTTCAACATGACGTCTCACACGGATGTCACCTGGCTGACACTGTGCCTGTCAGGCTTCTTCTCTGTAGAGTTGCCCTAGTTCTTCCCCCTTCCTATATTCAACTCTTTAGAAAGAAGTCACCATGCACATTTCATGCTTAAGAGTGTTGTGTTACGCTCATCTCCTTCAGGCAGGAGTATCTGCAAAGACCATTTCTCTCTTCTCTTTTATATGAATCAGATTTTGATTTGGTGATTTTTCTGTCTGTCCTCTAAGTCCCAGTAGCTAACTCTAGCATTTACCCCGCACTTGCCCTCTCCACACGAGTGGCATCTCCTGCATTTGTTTTGTTGGGTGCTATGTAGATCCATCTATGTCTCATTTCCCCCAGCAGATGGTGAATTTCTTGAGGACTGCAACAACCTCTTATTCAAAGCTTCCTAAGAATTAGAGTCTCTATGGGTGGCTGATAAATATTGAATGCATGAAATTAGTTTAATTTAAAAATGAAAAAAATAAACCATTAGTAGTAAGTAAAGCAATTCATCAGAGTCTAAGTATATGTATGTGACTTAGTATCCTAATCTGTGAAGTCGTCCTGAATTTGGAACAGTGGCTAACTGGGTACTTGCTGTGTGCCAAGCACTTGTATCAGCACTTACGTGTATGACTTATTTAGCCTTCCAGACAGTCCTATAGGTTTGTACTGTTATACCCATCTTACAGATGAGGAAACTGAGGTCACAGGGCAATGGCCCAGCCACGATTTGTTTCTCAGACACCCTGGCTCTAGAGTTTTGAGCTCTTAACCACTGGGCTCTAAATTCGTAGAAGTGGTGATTAAATTGGTATCTCATTTAGGGGGGGAAAACAAGATGGTTATTGAAACATTTTATACTGATACGGGGCTGGCAAAAATCTTACTGTATTTTTCCTAGGGGAAGTGTTTCTGTAAAGCCACAGCTCTTTTTCCTTCTTCAGTTTTTTTTTTCTTTTTTTTTAAATTGTTCTTTTTTTGCGCAGCACAACTAGTTTTATTTCTTTAACATACAGGCGGTTTCACAATTGATGTTTCTTATACAGACCATTTTCTAGGTGTGTTTCACTCTCCAATCATATTTTTGAAAGAGCGTGGACTTATTTTCTCTCTGACGTTTTTTAAACAGAAGCAGTGTCTGCGTCCTGCCAATACACACTCCTGCAGCGTGCTCCTTGTCCGAATGGTCACACCTGTGGGTCCCGGGAGGCAGCCTGGATTCCTGCAGTGATGACGTAGGCGAGGGAGGAGGACTCCTCCCGAAGCCACCCAAGCCATGGATCGGCCCTGGCTTCCTGAACCATAAACAAGTGTCAGCTTTGTTCTCCCCATCGCTCATTTGGTCCCATGTATGACTCAGGGTTAGGCTGGGTCCTCCAGGCTCCGCGCCTGCGGCTGCTGGAAGGAAGTCGGAGGAGGGTTCCAGGGTAGTTCTGGGACATTTTCAAACTGAAGAGCGGAGCTGGCTGCATAATGGGAGAAGAGGTATTTCTGTTTTATGCTTTTAGAGCTGTCATAAACCCCCCTTAACTTACAGCTTGCGGATACTAACGTAAAACAAGACTGGTAATGGGTTTGTGTGGGTGGCTCACAGTGACGTGTGTGCCAACCAGGGTCCTCCACGGGGGCAGCAGTGGGTATGCTCAAGAGGAACCTACAAGAGAGGATTGCTCTCTAAAGGCAGATGTTGCGCTGGAACTATTTAGCTGTTTTAACCACCCGCCCCCCCACCTCCCTTCTTTGGTCAATGCGACCATTGATTTTTACAGATGTTTCCAATTTCTCTGTGTCTTGGGTTTTCATGTGCTCACGCTGCAGAGTCCTTTCGATGGGCCGTCTCTGCGAGCAGTAACTGTTACACCATGTCCCTGAGATGTTTAGCAATTACAGATGTTTGTGCAAGTAAACAAAGTCCGCTTGCTCTTCAGGTTAACTTAGGAGAAAAAAATATGCCCGCACAGAGCAAGCCAGCTATGGGATGTTTCACTCTTGGGGAGCATGACCATTTGGAGTTTCCCTTATGAATGAAGAAGCTGTGAGTAGTGACTTCTGGGTGTCTTTGGACTGTTTTTTAAATAGAGGTAAAGATACTTGGCTAATTTTGTGCTATTGAACATTTATAGTCAGTTGCTATACCTAGGGTAAAATTAAGACACTAAAGTATTTGCTTTTCTAAAAGTTTGCTAGTAAAGTTTATTTCTCTCTGGAAATGGTTACATTCGTCTACCTAAAAGCAGGTCTGTCATTTTCCAAACACAAAATAAAATTCCCTAAATAAAGCACAGGCTAAGTAAGGCTTACAGTATGTCATCTGTCTTTTTAATTCCTGTGTCTTGTTGGAAAACATTTTGAAGGGGTGAGTGGATAATACCGGTTAAACCTGTCTCTCGGTATCTTTTTTCTCTCGTCTTGTAATATTTTCAAGATGACAAAAAAAATAAAATAAAAAGGAAAGTAGCAGGGCCAAAAGGAAGGAAATAGTTTGAGCACAGTGTTTTAAGAGTAGAAGAACTTCTTGACAAGTTTCTTTTATGGTGTCCGTTGCTTATTTGGAAGGAGGTGAATGAGGCAGCAATTGGCTAAACTAAAAATACATTCCTCTATAAGGTGTTGAGAGAATTTATCTACTGAAAGATAGCTTCAATTTGCTAATTATCATTATTACTATTTTGTCGTTGCTGGAGACCATCAATCTGCGTTCTGAAAAGTAGTCATCAGAATTTGATGTTAATATGCAAAATTCAAACGGTGATGCTTCCGTTTGGGAAATGAATGAAAGCATGATTGACTGTCAGCTGTCATTATGAAATAGTCTTAGTGATGGCAGTGGGTGCTCTCTCAGGCCTAGAGATGGGGCAGGAGGGATAGTCCCTGGGACCCTTTACAGCTTTGTCACTTGTACTCACTGCTCTGTGGAGTGCACCCTGAACTTGGATTATTTTTGTTTCTCATAACAGAAATAGCTCTGCTGGTGCTCTGATTACAGGAGCTCTTTGCAATAAGTGTTATAGTAATAAAAACTCAAAACTGAAGACTATGATGGAATACATAGAAATTGCCCTTAGTCCTAATATGCAGGGCAACTGTAGTTAACATTTTATTTTTATTTCTTTCTTTTGGAAGAAGCATTTTATTTTATTTAGTTGTTTACACTCATTGTTTTCCTCCAGACCTTGGACTGACTCGAACCCAGAGGTATGTGGCCTGTGCTCCTTTGGAGGCGACTGACCTAACTGCTACTCCACCAGGGTGCGCCATGTAAACATTTTATATGTATGTTTCCAGACTTTTTTCTGAGCCTGAGTGTGCATGCAGTACACAAATGTCACTCTTCATGCAATATTGAGGTCAGAATTAAAGTTGCCTGTTTTAAAAAAAGACAATACGCTCTGAGCCCCCTCTTCTGTCAGATACCTGCCTGGTCATCTGTAGGATTGGCCTCTGTGTAGAGATGAACTGCCATTTATTGAATTTGTCCCCTCTGATAACTATTTAGGTTGCTTCCATATCTTTTATATTATAAACAACATTCTTATATATGCTTCATTAAACCTTCCTTGATTGTTTCCTTGGGCTGACTTTTAAAAGGAGGCACTCAGGTTAAAAGCTGACTTAATTCTAGTTGGTTTTGTTTTTAATGAAAATAACTCAAGTATATGGTTGAAGATTCCAATAGAGCAAAAGTAGGACTTTCTCAATCCCATACATTCAGATTTACTTCCCTGTGGAAATCCCCATGAAAGATTTCTATGGACTCTTGCAGGAATGTAGAATTTTTATTGTAGCAAAATATACAGGGCATAATACGATTTTATACATTTCGATGTATACAATTCACTGGACTTAAATACTTTCATATCTAGAACTTTTTCATCTTCCCAAACGTAACTGTGCACCCATTAAGCACTCACTGCTCATTACCCTCTGGCCCGACTCCTGGCGGCCACCGTTCTACTTCCTGTTCCTATGAATCTGCCTGCTGTGGGTTCTTCATATAACTGGGATCATAAAATGTGTCCTTTTGTGTCCAGCTTATTTCACTGAGCGTATCTCCAAGATTGATTCTTGCTGTCGTATGTGTCAACAATTCCTTCCTTTTTAAGATTGAGTAATATTCCATTGTATGGCTATGATATATCATGATTTGTTTATTCATTCATTCATAGACATTTAGGTTATTTCCACTACTTGTGGCTGTTGTGAATAATGCTCCAGTGAACACTGGCACACCACTGTCTGTTTGAGTCCCTGCTTTCAATTATTTAGGATATATCCCCAGAAGTGAAATTGCTGGATCATATGGTAATTCTATTTTTAATTTTTTAAAGAACCATCATACTGTGGTTTTCCATAGTGACTGTTCCATTTTACATTTTGCCAGCAAAGTACAAGGGTCCCCACTTTTCCACAGCCTCACCAACATTTCATTTCTGTTGTAGTTTATTGTTGTTTTTGGTTTTGTTTTGATAAGAGCGATCCTAATGGGTGTGAAGTGGTTTTTGTGACTGATTTTATTTCCTGACCTGCTCTAGAATTCCATGGTGATAGGAAATGAAAGTTCTTCCTTTTGCACATTATTTGCTGAGTCGTGCATTTGATTCAGTTGATACCCCTCAGGGAGATGTACTATAGTATCTACAAGTATTTCATTGTGAGTCTCTTATGTTCTTTACTTATAATACAGCTTATTTTAAAATATTTATAATCCCGGGGTTTGCAGATGCTTTTGGTTCCTGAATTTCAAGTTTTTAAAAGTTTCTGTATGGTCATTAAAATTATCAGGCATATAGACATGGATCATCTTTCTCTCTGATACTCTTCACTAGTTATGAAATGTTGTTCTAGAAACTGTGTATTGGTGGGATGGAGTATGCCTAATGCCCTATGAAACAAGCAACTTTAAAAACAAACTACCCAGCTTCCTGTGACTGAAGAGTGCTGTCTTTTCTCACATTTGAAGAGTTTAGGTCTCAGAGATAATTCAGCAGTATGTTTTGTACTTTTCTGTGACATCAGGGACCATGTAAAAAGTGTGAGATGACAGCCTTATTCCCAACTCCGGCTCTTAATGTCGGAGAACAGATCCCACAAAAATATTCTAGAAGCAAATGGAAGCATACTCACAGTACCCCCTCCTTACAATTCTGATAGAGATTTCTCTTTCTCTAACCTGAGCTATAAAATGAACAACTCACAAGTGAGCCATATGACTGAATTATCTTAAAAGACACTTCTTTATCAAAAGACCATTATTAAGCCATTTCATGAATGACCTGTGACTCAGGAGTGTCGCTTTAAACTTATCCTTGAACTCTTAGGGTAGAATAGGCATTGTTTGGAAAACTGAAGGCAGATATTTGGCATCGCCATCATTTGGAAGCTATATTTCTGTTTTGCTCATTTAATATGAGAAAGTTAGAAACGGTAAAGATGGATTTACTGCTTCATTTTCTGTTTTCTTTCACTTGCTAAGCATTTTCACCCACCAGTGATTTTAATAGTTTTGCTCCATTTGTTTTGGTAGCATCTGCTCTGTCTGTTGTTTTTATTTTGACTTTTTAGTTCGGTTTCTCATTTTCTCTCTCTACTAGAAGCAGCTTTTCTGAAACTTCTTGGGTACCTTTTCTAGTTGATAATAAGAGAAGGAATGATGTATAGCGTGTCAAGATTTTGGATCCTAGAGCAGTCCAAATTTGCCTTCTCGGTCTAGTTCTTACTACTGTCTAGTTACTGCATTGAGAGAGTTGGGCCTTTGATACGTTTTATATGTCCAATTTTACATTTGATTTCTTTTGCTTCGTTCCAGTACTGCCTCTATATTCAAGAACTGATATAAGCAAGGAAAGTTGGACTTTCACATCATTTACAATCCCATATTTTCGAGTGATGGGACTACAACAACAATTACAATCTTGTTTATCAGTTCAAAAGAGGCTGAAACTAACCACACATTTAAGTGATCCTTCTAACAATACATGTGATACTGTTTGCAGTATTGAGGTGAACAGAACAGCATTGATGGGCACCTTACTGTATTTCCCAATTAAAGGATGATAGGATCTCTGACATTTTGGTGTCATTTTTTGTATTCATTCTCCAAGAGTTCAGATCACTCCAGGTTTTCTCAACTAGGATCTTCAGTCATAGGTCATAGAATAGAGAAAAGATACCCAGATAAGAAATGACAGGTGTCTTGAGAAAATTGATGAGAAGCCAAAAGAGATATAGCTGAGTCAAGGGAGGGATCACTAAGTTTCCAAGTAATAAAGATGGTTTCATGGGGCCACAGAGCAGCATGCTTGTGTGGAGCCTAATCCTCATTTTAGTCTAGAAACTATATAAAATGAAGTTTCTAATGTGGGTTGAATGCCTTGTCATGAAACTGAATGACTCGAAAGAGGAAGGGGTATCCTACGAGGCGGTTGACAGAGTGAATGATCATCAAGAAACAAGAAATCAGGAGCCATTGAGAAACGCTAGTCATTGTGACAAAGAGAGAAGGCTCAACAGTGCAACAGGAAATGAAGAATTATTTAGGGTATGATGGTTGACTGCTCTGTTTCCAGTGATGGCTGAAAAGAGGGGATTCCCCCGTATACTTGAAGCATGGTGATCAGATTGGGAATAAGGAGCAGTACTCAACACTAAAGACTGATAAACTCTTCTTTTGTCCTGTGGGTGGGGAGATGTGGAACCCTTTTGTTTTTTTTTTTTAAACTGAAAGTCATGGTCGATTTGAATAGATAAGCATCTGAAACTTATTGTTCTGAAATATATTGAGTAATAATTTCAGAAGGGAGTGGGTTAGAAACTCCAAAAAACCATTCCTAGTCTTTGTTCTCCCTTGTCACCAGCTTCCATGAATCTGTATTGTTTTCCGTACGCAGCACCAATAGTGAGCCTTTGTGGAAGGCTCCAAGAGGAATTGCTACTCTCTGGAACTTAACAAGTGGAAAGCGCGGACATGAACGTTCTCCATTGTAATAGAAAGGGATTTCTTAAGATGAGAAAATGGATCATTTTACTGTGCACATTGTCTTCCCCTCTCCCATAAGAAAAACAAAACCTACCTTAAAAAAATCACAGAACCACAAAAAGTGCCATTTAGGAAAGCACATGATGAAAATAGGTGATTTCCTGATTTGTTTTGGTTTGTGAATGAAGGTTTTCCTCCCCTCTATTTTGTGCGGTTTGAGTCTTTGTGTGTGTTACAGAGAAAGAAGAGAATGGGGATATAGTGTACTTGAGGAAAATGAAAACATGCCAAGTGAGTAATGAAAGCACACCATTTGTTCCTGTGGCAAGGGTCAAATTCACCTAATACTCCTGAAGCATCCAAAAGAGAATCTACAGCTGTAAGAGAACTTTCTTTTTCCTGCTCGCACTTGTTTTTAAACTGGAGTTAAAATGAATGCCCATCAATGACAGCCAAGCATAGACTGAATCGAAATTTTGCTCCAGCAAACCAGAAATTATTCTACAAAAAGATTCCTCTTAAAAGTGCATTTATTCTATCTGTCCCGATTCCACACTCGAACCCCATTTTTCAAAAAGTCAGCCTTCATTTTGGAAAGGCAGCAAAATCAAAGTATGTTCACATAACGTAGAGATGGTTGTCAAATAGCCAAGAAATGAAAATCACTGAAATCTGTATGACTTTCAGATGATATGCTTAAGCAAATAGTTCAAAAAATAGCAGGGAAAAGACTAGAATCTCAGAATTTGGGGGAACCTTGTTTTCATCAAACTTGTTTTTTTTCTCCCATTTAAGAAACTAATTATTATTGCAGTTGATTTTTTAAAAAGTTTTACCTTGTAAAGAAGTGACAAACTGCTAGAAAACAGAACAGTTAAGCTCTGAACCCGGTGCAAATAAATCACAGCCCTTAAAGCAATGCTTCTTCAGATGCCGGGAAATGAGGGCTACATAAGCTGTCTTTGATTGCACATGAAAAGCTGTTGCAAAGTAACTTGACTCTTTTTTTTTTCAGTCCCTGTCACATGTATGAATAGGAAGGAATTCATGGGTTTAATTAGGAGAGTAGGAAACATCTTTTTTTAACTTTGAAAATGTTTGATAAAAAATGCCTTGATGCTTTATTTGGAACAACATTTGTTAGGAGTGACTTTATATCATCTACTTAGTCAGGAAGCATATGATGACTATAAGTAAAGGGTGCTGCTGAATGGGAGGAGAGACTACATGGGTGGTGTCCTGTGAGTTTACATTCGTGACTCATTTTGTGTGTGATGTCTTCCTATCCTTACTGATGACTTGGAAAAGGAACTGTAATGACACACTAATAAAAGCTGCATGTGATTTCTAGTTAGGAGGTGTTGCAAATCAAGTTAGACCTTGTGAGAAGGCATCAATAATGTAGGAGATAGGCCGTCCTTTCTAGTTATGTTAGTGCATGTCATTTTCTTCAAACTTAATTTTTTTTCCCGATTTTAGAAGTAATAACTGGTTTGTAGAAACACTGGAAAGTAGGAAAGAATATAAAAGAAAGTAGAAAGCACTATAATTTAATCACCCAGGACAACCACTGTTGACATTTTTTAGTATTTATTTTCACTCCTTTTACCATACATTTTTAACTGGTTGAGATCATACCCCACATAATTTGGTTCACACACATAATTATGTATCTTTTCCATTTAGCATTATGTAAAATTTCCCATGGCATTGCAAATGTTTTGTAAACATCTCTTTAAAAGGCTGTGGGTCCTCGCCCCCTCTGTGGCTCAAGCGGCTAAGGCACAGACTATGAAAACCATGGACCCGGGTTCAAGACCCACGGTTGGGGGAGGCGGGGGGGTGGGTGGGAAGGCTGTGGAATGTTCGGTTTTAATGGTCTACATACCTAGAGGATCTGAGAGAACTGAAATTCAGTGGTTGCATTGATTTCTATCAACATTACATTTAAAGTCTCCCATATTACAGCTGAGAACACAACACTGTTTCGAAAACATAAAGATAACACAGGGAAGCAGTTTTGGCTTGTGAACTGCATGGTGTTAGGTACTCCACAAAGGTTTGTTGAGTTAAATGTACCACTATAAGATCTGAACAGAATTCCTGTTGTCCCTTCCTTGCTGATACTGAAAGACCTTTAAGAGCAGCCTTTGGCAGGAGGCCTGGCCACTTCCAGGTAGAGGACTGTGAATTGAGCTTTTCACGTCTCAGTGTCTCTCAGTAATTGCCACTCATGGCCTTAGAAATCTGCGCCTCGTGAGTTTGGTCCCGGTTTCCTAACTGACTTGGGAAGAGTATCAGTTGGGTCTAGTGATTTCGGATGTCTTCATGATTGAGTGAAGGCCAAGCTTCGTAAACGATGGCTTGGGCTGATTTTCTATGGTGGTGTGTTTGCTCCTGAGTATGAACATTCAAAATTCTCAATAAAAGACTTTCTGTCCTCTGACAACAGGCTGTTTTCCCTGGACATACGCCTTGTTTTTTGTTGTTGTTGTTTTTTTTGTTGTTTGTTTTACCATCGTTAACAGTGGATAGCAGTTTGAATGCAGCCAGAAGCATTTGGCATGGGCGCATACT
>RJWH01010776.1:0-15105 GCA_004363575.1 Solenodon paradoxus | reverse complement strand
CTCCCCTAACAACTTATTATAAAAGTAAGTTTATTGAGAATCACACGATTTTGTAGCAATAAGGGACTATGACTATTTAACCTAACATACTACCAGACACAGAGGCACTATGTTTCTTTCCTTTAAAACCTGACAACTGATAGATTGGTGGTCTAGCCAGACTAGGGACATACATAACTCAAGGACCAGGGCTCATGTCCCAGGGACGAGGGGTCGGTGGTAGGAAGGTGGACGACAACCACGATGAACAACTAAATAAAATACAATAAAGCTTCTTCCACAGTATCTTCCTGTCTGCCAATTCACCTTCATTCCTGCCTGTACCTTTCATTTAAAATGAAAGGAAAGTTAAATTCTGTTAGTATGGCCATCATCACAAAGTCAAGCGTTAACAAAAGCTGGCAGAAATGAAGAAAAAGAACCCTATCATAATTTTTGGTGGGAAAACAAATTGGTACGGTAACTATGGAAAACAGTATTAAGGTTCCTGAAAAAACGCCATTCCACTTCAGAGAATATACCCAAAGGAAAATTCTAGCTAAAAAAGATCTGCACTACCATGTTCACAAAAGTATTATTTAAAATAGGCGAGTCATGAAATCAGCCTCAATGTCCACTGATAGATGAATAAAGAAGTTGTTATATTTTAAATACCATCCAGCTACAAAAAAACTAGGAAATCTTACCACTTGTGACAGCATGAATGGAACCTGAAGACATTATACTCAGTGAAATAACGCACAGAGAAAGACAATTCATGCATGATCTCACTTATATGTGGAATCTGAAAGATTAACTAACAGAAAAAGAGATGAGACTTGTTACCAGAGGCAGAGGGCTGGGGGAGGAGAAATTGAAGGAAGATGATCAAAGGGAACAAACTTATAGTTATAAAACATAAATACTAAGCATGTAAAGTACAAAATGTTAACTATAGTAAACAGTGCTGTATGCTATATAGGAAAGTTAAGAGAGGAAATATTAAGAGGTCTCATCATAAGGATTTTTTTTCCTTTTTTCTTTTATTGTAGCTATATAAGAAGATGGATGTTAGATAAAACTAATGGGACAATTATTTCAAAATATATGTAAATCAAACTATCATGCTATATGACAACTTACATAGCGATATATGTTAGTTATTTCTAAATAAAATAGGAAAATATAATATTTCCAATTGACTATATAAAAATATGGGTAATATTTTATATAATAAATGAAACAAGCAGGTAAAAGTGTATGCTATTACTAATACAGTTATGTGAAATGCATACATGTACGATAAAAGTATTAGGAAACACTCTTTAATAAGAATAGCTTTTGTGTTACCAGATTTAAAAATACACATAGATGTCTCTGGACCCATCTGTCCTTGGTGAAAAAGAGCAAACATCTCCATGACCTCCCATATTGAATAAGAAAAACAACCATGGAAAAGTGGTTGTAGGGATGATACTTGAAGGAAGGGTGTCAGAGAGAGAAGGATATCCCAAAATAAGAACACATATTCAAAGACAGTGAGGTATGAAAAACTACTTGCACTGAGAGGAAAAAAACAAGATTCCATTTTACGAGAATGAATAACTTGTAGGAAAATGACTAGAAAAAATCGAGAGATATGTGAAGCATCAGCCCCCAAAGGTCTTCTAAGAAAATGCTGGAGAAATTTAATTTTCATAGACCTTGGGAAGCAGTATAAGAACACAGATTCAAAGACACTGAGGTATGAAAAACTACTCACATTGAGAGAGAAAAAAAAAGATTCCATTTTACGAGAATGAATAATTTGTAGGAAAATGACTAGAAAAAATCAAGAGAGATACGTGAAGCATCAGTCCGCAAAGGCCTTCTAAGATAATGCTGGAGAAATTTAATTTTCATAGAACTTGGGAAGCAGTATCAGAAAGGGTAATGGAAAGCAGACTTAAATTTAACACAAATCACTCTGGATACTGTGTGGAGAGTAAATTGAAATGGGTGTATAATGAAAATAAGGAGACAAGTTAAGAAGCTGTATAAATAACCAAGGGAAAGCATATTAAGGGTCTGAACCAAGTCAGTATGAACAGAGTAAAGAATTTACTGTAATATTCTCGAGGAATGGCCTCTGAGTTATAACTAGAAGTGGGACTTTAATGAGAGAGAGATCTGAGAGTCAAGCTGTTGCAAATGTGTGAATTATGGTATCATTTATGAATACAGGGAATACAGCAGAAAGACTAGGCTTTTGGTTTGGGATAAACAGATTGTGTGGGGCAGGAAGCAAGGCACACGGAGTACAAGGTTGTTGTATGACATTCAGGGAAGAGATGGGTGACTTGCATAGGTGGGTATAAGGTAAGAAGAGAGTTCTATGCTGCAATAAAACTCGGGGTCATAAGTACGGAGGCAGTAACTGAAGACACAGAAGATGAGACCATTCATACAAGTTTTAGAACGACAAGGAGGGAGAGACAGAACCCTGAAAACGGCAAAGGAAAACCAAGGAAGTGAACCTCTGAAAAGGAGTCAGCAGGCAGAGAAGTAAGAGGAAAAAGAAAAAATGAAAGGGAAGGAAGGCCTGGTCAACAGTGTCAAAAGTCACAGAGAGGTAAGAAAAGAAATTAATGGAAAATGCCTCATTATATTTGAAAACTAGAGAACTCATACGATTTTAGGATAAAGGTTTCAGTGGGATGTTGGGGTACAATCATGACTAAGGACTATACAAGAATGATAAGAATGGAGAGACCATATGCATGGTGTATTCTTTTCCAGTTCAGTTTTTACATATATTTGAGTACATGTGCACACATCTATAAGAAAGTAGGGACTAGGAATATAAGTGTTGAGATAGCATATTTATATGATAAAGAAAAAGAGTTATTAAGTTAAAAAAGGTTGAAAACAAAGAATAGTGATAACAGCAAGTAAGGTCCATGAGAGAGAGAGTGGGGCAAATAAAGTGCCTAGAAGGAAAGACTTTTCCTCCTGGGACTCCAGTAAAGGATAAGTGCAAAGAAAATGTCTCCAGGTAGTAGAACATGAAGTTAAAGAGTTAATTCCCTGATTTTAAAATTTTTGTTCTGCAGAACTGGACAAGATCATATTCTGAGAGAGGCAGCAGAGGGCAGTGGGTAAGGTTTGAGTGACAGTTTACTCAGGAGAGAGCAAGAGGCGACTAGCAGTGGCCTAGATAAGGACATAAGCAAGTCCAACACTAGGTCCAGTGAATGCTGAGGCCTACTCCATGCATGCATTCACACACAGATGAGTCCAATGGTAAAGAAGCTGATGACTGACTATTCCGAGGTTGGGAGTCTCACAGGGTGGGTAGAATTATAGTTCCACAGGTGTGTGTGTATCTAGCAAGAAAATTATTAAGAAATAAATGGGGTAAGGAAGAAAGTCATATCTACAAAGAGCGGAAATTTTGAATAACTAAGATTGTGATGAAAGTTAACGAGCTGGAACAATAGAAAGTAGCTTTCAAGGTTACAGCACTTAAGATGCAGGAGTGAGATGGCTGCAGGTTAAGAGCTGCCGAAGTCTAGAACTGTGACTAGTGATCCATGACTCTTTCTCAGAGACATACACCACCGAGATGAAGAAGGTACTAGGAAAATAGCAGCATAAAGAGAAAGATAACAAATGAATTCCTGGGCACTCATGCCTTTATCAGATGTGTGAGAGGAGCTTGTGGGCCAGGGATAGCATGTCAGAAGAGAGAGATTCAAGAGCAGTAAGGTGATACATGTCAGGACAGCAGAAGTCCGGAGGAAGGACATACTTTTAATTTTCAAGCTGAAGAGAATGTCATAGATTAGGAAACTGTAGTTACTTGGGAAGTCAGAGTAAGTAGTCTCTACCTGAGAGAAAGATGTTTTACTTGAGGAGAGCTAGGTTTAAACTAGAATGAAGAAGTGGGCAGGATATTCACTAAATGTCATGCTCACAGCAGAGTGCAGGGGATACCATGGAAATGGTTGCAGAACAGGCAAGCATGGAAAGCCAGATAACAAGAGGCACTGGGCGTCTATCCATGGAAGAAATGTCTCTTCCTAATACTAGCACTGGCACAAGGTGACTGACTCACTTCCTGAGAAGCAAGACAGGCATGAAAAGTAAATCTAAAATCCAAAAGTTTCATCAACTATTTGAGAATATTTGAGAATAATTTAACTTGCAAATGTTTTACTTCAAAAAAAGTGTCCCAATTCTAATTTTTAAAATGTAGTTTAGCACATTCAATAATTGCAATTGCAACAAACAGGCAAAAATTAAATGTAACACTTGGACTGAGGCAGGGTAGGAAGAGAACAGACTGGTTATGGTCATAAAAAGGCAGCACACAGGATCTGTGATGATACCTTTTCATGAAGATGTGGAGGCCACGTGACTCTATATGTGTGATAAAACTGCACAGAACAAACACATTCACAAATGAGTGCATGTAAAATGATTGAAATCTGCATAGATTGTGTCAATGTCAATATCCTGGTTGTCCTTTTCTACTAGAGTTACTCAAGATCTTTTAATCATTGGGGGAACTGGGCGGAGGGTACATCTGATCTGAGTATTATTTCTTACAACTGCATCAAACATAAAATTATCAAAATTAAAAGGATTTTTTAAATTAAAAGCAGCAAAGCAAGGAGTCTTCAAAACTCTTTTAAACGCTAGGGAATTAGTCTCTCTAGTTCAGTAATTCTAAACCAAAGATTTTAGGGGTGGAGTGGGATTAGAACTACTGCTAATACACCCATTCCCTGAACAAACTGCCACACTAGAATTGCTGTCATGGTGGATAACAGGTTTCGGAGGAAGTCTATCATATCTTTAAGTGTGTTGCAACTAAAGAAAAGTAGAACACCACTCTCCAGCTAACTCATCTTTACAAATATTTCCCATTGGTAAGGAAAAAGCATGTAAGACAAATGTAACATTTAATAAATAATTTACAATAAACATGAAATATTTTAAGAGATTACTCCTCATTTAATTTGTCCAAAATCAGTTAACATATTCTTCCCAGGAATGTAGTTGGTCAGCATAAAATAATTTTGTTCATCTAAGAACTAAACTACACCAGTAAATATATTAAATGTTATTTTTAAAAACTATAAAATAATGTGAAAAGGGAGTATGTATATATGATTACACACTCACAAATCTTATTACCATTACTTTAAAGAGGAAAAACATATATAAGAAAAAAAGATTAGTAGAAAATACACCAAAATAATGGTGGTTGTGTTTGAAGGGTGAAATCATGAATTACCAGCATTTTTTCCCTTAACTTATTCCTTCCTTGAAACTTTTCTTTAAAGAATGTGTGTTATGTCAATATGAAAACAAATAACTGCACTTAATGATTTGACCCCAAACCTTCCTTTTCATTGCATCCTGCCAATAAAACTAACAAACATCTGCACACAAACCCAGACGTACTTACATGGGCTTACATCTCTGTATCTGTTTCGATTTCTGTTTTCCGGAAACTTGGCCACTCTATGAGGATAGTCATGGGACTCATTGCGAATTTCCTTAAAATAATGAAAATGTATTTTAATAATTCCTCTTTTTATACACTTCCCCAGCTACTAAAAAATACAGCATTTATTGAAGACTTATGCCAACTATTATGCAATGTAATTATCTCTTTCAATGCTCAAATACTGAAAAGATAATTATCTTCCCCATTTTGCATGTGAGGGATAAGCTTTGAGAGGTTGAAGTTAACAAAGCTAGTCAAAGGCAGGAGCCAACTGAACTTACTTCCTTTTAAGCACTGAAGTCATTGCTCTTGATGTATTTATTCACTGCCAAGCTATAGTCAGTAGCTGCAAGCAATCATTAAACACTTTATGTAGTGAAGTTAATACAATGAGGTAGCTAAGAAAATTACAAGATCCTTAAATTTCTAACTAAACTTTCAACAATATATACTATATTTTGGAGTTTCTATCTTAAAATTGTAATCTATTTCTTTACCTTCATACGCTATAACTGATACTTAATTTTAGACCTAGAAATACCCTGCAAATTTATTTCTAAAGTCATAAGTGCCTATGAAAATCCAAACAAACGCTAGGCCGGTGGCTCATTTTAGGATCCTTAAGGTCCTCTGCTTCCAGTGTGGAAGAAATTCTGTGAGGATAGGTCTACACTATTCACTCTGCTTGTCGGTGTATCTATCATGACCAGGTTTTCCCCTCCAAAGCAGAACAGTATTCTGAGAATTCAGGTAAAAACAAAAAACACACTTAAGGGGGAAAAGTGCATTAACCACAAAAAGAAATTCTGGCTATTGCTCCCGCTACCACGTGTGAGCAAAGGTAATATAAAAGCTAAGCACCAGACTTCAGATCAAAATGGCAACCTGTAGGAGTGTGACTCATGACCTCCCACAGCTCAACTAGGAATTCACCTATTTTCCAGAAGTAAACACTGAGGAAAAGCAGGCGCAGAGGCTGTACAGACACAGCATCAATTGCGACAACAAAGGGTAGGTAAAAACGTCAGGGTTCAAAAGCATACAGCAGTCTCAAACTCAGAATTCCGGCTTTAGAGGAGGGAGTGAAACTGAGGAAAAAAACTGGCTCTCCCAGCAATCATGAAAGCAGCAAGAGCCCACCCCATGGGACTGGGCCACGGAGTCAGAGGAGAGGATCTATGTGCATGGCTGAATAAGCATCAGTGCCCAGGTGGTTTTAATGGGAGGACAGGTGAGAAAATTACAATGGGTGCCACCCTAACCGGAAGACAACTAGGGGAACTGCCCACAGTGAACCCTTCCACCACATTCTTGTGGAGCCACTGGAACTGCCCATCAGCTATCACACCCTCAGTACAAAGGAAGAAGAGATTCTTCCA
The DNA here is from genome assembly GCA_004363575.1 of Solenodon paradoxus. Lineage (NCBI taxonomy): Eukaryota > Metazoa > Chordata > Mammalia > Eulipotyphla > Solenodontidae > Solenodon > Solenodon paradoxus. The sequence continues at coordinate 8,250 of RJWH01010776.1, read as the reverse complement.
GAGGGAAAAACCATCAATGCTACCCACTAGTGCCACCATGTAGGTGCAGGTGAAACAGCAGCCTGATCAGTGGTGAAGTCACAAATCTCAACGACATCCCAGTTTCCAAAGAGCCACGCTTACTCGGTGGAAGTCAATACCCAAGACAAGGCCATCACTGCAGGGAAACCTAATCCATAGAAACATAAACAGAAACCAAAAAGATCAAAGACATTGAGAAAATATACATGAAATGATGGATCCAGTAAAAAAAAACCCAGGGGAAAATCTGAATGCTACGGACTGTGAAACTACCTGAGCATGAATTGAGGGCAACAGTGAAAACATACTCATGTAAATCAAGAAAACAAGAGGAAGAAAAGTAGAACAACAAAAATGAGAGGGAAGAATTAAAACAGCTCAAACAGATGCCAAAGAAATAAAGAACACAATACCTGACATAAGAATTCAAAAGAATAACTCAAATATAAGATGGATGAAGCCTCCAATAGAACCAGAGAGCCAGAAGATAGGGCAGAGGAATGCACTCAAGAAAACCACCAAAGAGATAAAGGAATGCAAAAAAACAAAGACAGCATTTGAGGTCTATGGGACAACATTAAAAAAAAAAAAAAAAAATCACATTATAAGGATCCCAGAAGGAGAAGAGAGAGAAAGGGGGCAGAAACTGTATTTGAAGAAATAATAACAGAACTTCTGTAACGTGAAAAATGAAACAAGCCTCCAGAACCAGGAAGGTCAGAGTCTCTAATGAAAGAATCCCAAGAAGACCTACACCTAAGTACATTGTTATTAAAACGCCAAAAACACAAGATAAAGAAAATAAACCTTAACAGCATCTAAAAAACAAACAAAGAAACAAAAAACGAGCCACATACAAAGGAGTCCCCTAATTTTGTCAGCAGATTTCTCAGCTGAAACTCTACATGTCAGGAGGGACTGGCATGCTATATCCAAAAGGCTGAAAAAATAGGGTTTTCAACCTAGAGTACTATACTCTATAAGTATATCATTCAGAACTGAAGGAATGATGGAAAGCTTTTCCAATAAGCAAAAGTTAAAGGAATATATCACCACTAAACCAGTTCTACAAAAACACTAAAAGATGCTATATAAAGTGTTAGGAAACTCCACTTAAAAACAGTAAGACAGCAAATATAAAAAGCAGGAAGGAGAAGAAACCAAAACTGTGGATGGTCAGAATGAGTGGAAGACTAATCTGCTTTCAAATAAAAATAGGAAATACAGAATTCTTAATGCTAACCTCAGGGCAACCTCAGAATACATCTCCAGGGAAAAAGGAAAGAAGAAAACAAAAGGGAAATCAATGAAAACACTATTACACCCAAGCCACCTAAGAAGAAAAAGAGAAGAACCAAGATCTGTCTAGAACAACACACAGAAGGACAAATGACAAAATGACACTAAATCAGCTCCATATATACAATCACACTAAACATCAATGGACTGAACTACATCAGTACATAAAGATTTACTCCCTTCTGTTTAAACCATTGTTTAGAATTCTGCCTAGAATGTGTACCATAATTTATAATTGACATTTAAGTAATTTCCAGACTTTTATAATTGTCAGCTTACACTTAATATCTTATATGTGTGTGTATATAATCTTTGCATATTATGTTTACTGATAATTGATTCTCTAGCATAACTAACGCATGCTAATTGTTTTCCAATATATATTGTCATTAATATGCAAAAAACTATGAGAGATGTTAAAGTAGCCTGAGTGTAGTGATCATGTTACTATGTATACGTGCATCAAACCATTATGTTGTATACCTTAAATATATACAATTTCTATTTTAAGGTCAAATACTCAGAAAAAAGCTAAGCACCAGATAATTTCACAAATTAAGCTAAATAAATTATTCAAGCCATTTCTTGATGAATGTTCTTGTTGAAGATTCCTCACCACTAACTCCTCCAAAACTCCTAGGATATGTAAATTTCTAGTTCATATCTTTACTCTTTGGTCTGTCCTAGATGCAAGAGTAGAGAACACAGACCCGACCCGAGTGAGGATAAGTCATATTGTGCACAGAGCATATGGGATGAAACATGTGTTGGTAGAGTCATTTTAGAAAATGCAATCTGCCACACAAACAAAAACAGAAAACATACGCATTACAATTGTTACTACTGACTTTTTAATACTACTCAACATCCAGCAAGCTTGTGAATTCTCTGATTTTATAGCTAGCCCTAAATTTCTCTGATAATTCTACCTCTTTGAATACTTCATGTTTTTTTATTTATACATACCACTGATTTCTTTGCGCCCTTCCTCATGGATCGGGAACCTGAGTCCATGGCTTTCATAATCTGCAACTTAAGTGCCTGAGCCATAGAGAGGAACAGTCATTTTATTTCTTTTTCTTATCTAATTGCATTGCCTAAAATCTTCTATACAACATCAGAGACAAGTATTTTCCCTGACTTTGAAAGAACTGCTTGTTTCTAAGTTATAACCATTAAGTGTAATATTTGCTTTAGGTTCAATGCATTTTCCAAGTTAAATATGTTCTCTTCAATTTCTAGTTTGCTGAATTTTTTTAAATCACAAATTATTTTGAATATTACGTCCTGTTTTCCATGCATTTATGGAGATGATTATATAGCTTTAGACCTTTAATCTGGTCATACGTTGAATTACAATAAGAAACCTTCATTAGTAACATGCGCTTGAGGTTCCTCCCTATTTTTTCATGAGTTGATAGCTTATTTTTAGTGCTAAATAATACTCCAATTTCTGGACGTACTATAATTGTTTATCTAGAATTTCTGCATCTTTAATTTGAGTTGTCCTCTAATTTTCTCATTAGATATTCTGTCTTTGTAATAGTGATACCAGCTTTCTATAATAATTGGCCAGAAAGAGTTTCAAATACTTTCCGTTAAGAACCCACTACAACAAATTACTGTGACTAGCATAAAAAATAATTTTTTTCAACCAAAAATATGACCTAGAAATTTTACCTCTAGGAATTTACAACAGTCACAAACCTGTTTGCAAAGATTTATCCACAAGGATGTTCACTATAGACCGGGTAATAACCCAAGTGTCCTTCCAGAGTGAACTGGTGAGGTAAGTTACAGTGCAGTAATGCAGTGAAATACATGGGGGACCATGAAAAAAGACCCCAAGTGCTGCATACACTAATATGGAGTCATTTCAAAGAAAAGTGTCTAGTGAAAGAAGTCCAGAATATGCTTAGTATGCCTCCACTTGAAGGGTGGAAAGGAAAGTTTAACTCAAACATAAATATGCCTAAGAATTCACTGAATGATTGACTCTAGAAGGAGACATTTAGTGATTTCTGAGGAGAAAGACTGAGAGACTGAATTGCTAAGAAAAGATACTTATGTAATTAAATATTTGCTTTAATTATGAAATATTTAAAACATAAAAATATACATTATGATACCAATATTTCAACCAGTGATATTATTACCACTTTGTCAAATTTGGATCAAATGTTTTTATGACATAACAAAATACAGAGCATGCCCTGGTGGCCTAGTGGTCTAGTACACCTGAAAGTAGCTTCACATACATCCCAAAGTCCGAGGTTCAAGAACCATGCCCAGAAGACACAACCAATATGAGTAACCAAATAAAAATAAAACGCTGCTGCTTTTCTCTTCCTGCCTGCTTGCCGCTCACTTTCATTCCTTTGAATGAGGAAAAAAGAAAAAAAGATAATGGACACAGCCAGAGCCAGTTCTTTTTTCTGCCTCTCTCCTTCCCCAGTAATCTTCAGTCCTTCTAACCAATTTCACTGGACATCTTTTGTTGAAGTTGAATTAGAAACTGTATATTCAGGCATTCATTAGTATATATTATTTTAACATAAATCAATTAAAATACTAATAGAAGTGAGATTATTCCACACGGCGACTTGGAAGGAGCCGAGTCTCATCTCCTCACCGCAGAACAAGTAGGAATCACCTATTTTGCAGACATAAACACTGAGGAAAATCAGGCACAGAGCTGCAGAGATGACAGCAGCACTCACCAGCGGAAAGGGTAGGTGAAAATGTCAGTGTTGAGTTACATAGCAGATTCAGGATCCCCAGTCTCGGGCAAAAAGGGCCACAGAGGAGGTGGTGGAGTCTTGGGAAGAAATAGACCTCCCAGAGAGTCACTCCCATAGCACAGCCTGCCCAAAATGACCAAGACAAAGAGGTAGGGTAGAGAGTCTTGCTGCAGGGAAGGAGGAACAGTTACCCAGTGGCCTGAGAAAGAACCTCGGAGGGAAAATTTCACAGGGCTATATCACCATAACCGGAAGGCAGCTAGGGGAATCTGCCACCCTCCAACCCTTCCCACCATATTGTGCTGGAGCCCACAGAACATGCCCACCGGAAATCCCAGGCCCAAGCTTAAAGACAGGGAATCTCCCAAAAGGGAGGAAATTCAACACTACCCAATACTGTCACCCTGTGGGCACTGATTGCTGATTATTGGAGAAAAATAATTTGGTTGATGCCATTGAGACCTGTAATGCTGGGACAAGGCTCTGCCTCCCCCACACAAACTCTAACCCCACAGGCTGAACTTTCAGGCACCACCGCAGGGTCCACCGAGGAGAAACAACAAATCAAAGATGTGGTGATACCACAACAATGAAAAAAATCCCAATGTTCAAACCAAAATCCAGGCTTACTTGGTAAAAGTCAACACCCTATTCAACATCATCACTATGGGAAAACCTAACCCACAAGAATATAAACAGAATCACAGAATGAAAAAACAGAGAACTATATGTGAAGTGATAGATCAAATGAAAATTCAAGGGGAAAATCTGAATATAGCAGATACATAAAAGCTACCTGTAAATTAATTTAGGGCAACAAGGGATAAACATACTCATGGAAATCAAGAAAACTATACAGGATGAAAAGAGGGGAGGGAGAGAGAGAGAGAGAGAGAGAGACAGAGACAGAGAGAGAGAGACAGAGACAGAGACAGAGAGACGAGCGAGAGACAGAGCGAGAGACAGAGAGAGAGACAGAGAGACAGAGACAGAGACAGAGCGAGAGAAATGAAGTAAGAGGTCAAAGAGATGAAAAACACCATAGCTGAACTAAAGAACCCCAATGAGAGTCTCAAGAGTAGGATAAACGAAGCCTCCTAGAATCAGTTAGCGAGAGGACAAGGCAGAGGAATGCACTCAAACTAACCAGCAAAGAGAAAAATGATGAAAAGAAATGAAGACAGCATTTGCAACCTATGGGATAGCATCAAAAGGAACAACATTTGAATCATAGGGGACCCACAAGGAAAGAAGACAAAGGGGGGCAGAAACTGTATATGAAGAAATAGTAGTTGAGAAATTCTCTAACTTGAGGAATGAAGCAAGCCTCCAGATACCAGAAGCTCAAAGAGGTCCAAACCAAAGGAACCCAAACATATGCCATGACATATGATCATCAAAATGTCAAAAATACAAGTAAAGAGCTAGAGAAAAACAAGTCACATACAAAGGAGTTCATATAAGATTGTCAACTGAAACTCCACAGGCCAGAAGGAATAACATATATTCAAAGTACTGAAAGAAAAGCATTTTTAACACAGGAGTCTATATCTGTGAGATTATCACAAAATTGAAGGAATGATTACAAAAAAAAAAATGTAATACAAGCAAAAACTAAAGGAATTCATCACCAAAAAACAACTCAACAGAAAATACTAAAGGAACTCTATAAAGTATAAAGAAACCCCACTTCAAAACAGTGAAAGCAAAACATTAAAGGGGGTGGAGGAGAGAAGAATTAAAATGTGGATGGCTAAAATGACTGCAAGACTAATCTGTTTTCAAATAAAAATAGGAAACACACAGAATTCCCAATTCTAACCTCAGGGTAACGTCAAAACATATCTCTCAGGGATAAAGCAAAGAAGAAAAAATAAAAGTAAAACCAATCAAAACATAACTATACCCAACCTACCTAAAGAAAAGAAAAAGAGAAGAACAAAGGCACTATCTATTACAACACCTAGAAGACAAATTAGAAAATGGCAATAAACAGTTATAAATAAAAAATCATCCTAAACATTAATGAACTGAAATCACCACTAAATGACAGAGCAGCCAAATGAATAAAAAGCATAAACCAACCGGGTGCAACCAAGAAACTCACCTTCTTTCAAGGAATGAACACAGGATGATCGCAGTCAATGGCTGCAAAACAATCATACAGTTGAATGGCAATCAATTAAAAAAAAAACTTTTCTAATGAGCTTTATCAAACCTTCAGAGAAAACTTAGTATCTATTCTTCTCAAACTCTTCTAAAAAAAAACCAACATGGAATGCTTCCAAACACTTTCTATGCGGTAAACATCACACAGATACAAAAAGCTGTTAGAGAAGTCACCAAGAATGAAAATTACAGACCCGTATCTCTAATGAACACAGATGCAAAAATTCTCAACAACACATTAGCAAATCAAAGCCAACAATGCATCAAAATGATCATCCGTCATAACCATGTGGGATTTATTCCAGGGATACAAGGATGGTTTAACATACATAAATCTATAAATGTAATACACCATATCAACAAGAACAAGGAGAAAACCCACATGATCAAACCAACAGACACAGAGAAAGCTTTTGACAAGATACAAACACCCATTTATCATAAAACCCTGCATAAAATGGGGATAGAACATACGTATATCAACATAGTAAAGGCCAGATACAATAGAGTCACAGCACACATCATAGTCAATGGCAAAAATTGAAAGCATATCCTATAAGGATAGGAATAAGGCACGGCTGTCCACTCTCACTACTGTTATTTAAGATAGTACTGGAGATCTTAGCCAGAGCAATTAGGCAAGAAAAAGAAACAAAAGGAATCCAAATTGGAAAGAAGTAAAACAATCCAATCACTATTTATAGATGACATAATTATATATGTTGAAAACCCTAAAAACTCTTCCAAAAACTACTAAAACTAAACAACGAAGAAAATACAGCGTCAGGTTACAAAATCAATACTCAAAAATCCATCGAATTTTTGTGCACAAAAACATGCTAGAAGAAAACAAAATAAAGAAATCCACACTGCTTAAAATAGAAAAAGATCAAATATCTTGCAATATTCTTAACAAAGGAGGTGAAAGACCTCTACAATGAAAACTACAAGTCCTTCTTAAAAGAAATAGAGGCGGGCACAAAGAGATGGGAAGACATCTGCTCATGGTTGGGAAGAATCAACATTATTAAAATGGTCATTTTACCTACAGCAACATACAGATGTAATACAATTCCCCATTAAAATCTCACGGGTTTATTTCAAAGAAATAGAACGAAAACTCTTAAAATTTGTATGGAACAACAAAAGACTCCAAACAGCCAAAGCAATAATGAAAAAAAGAATGAACCTGGAGGGATTATACTCCAAGACATTGAGCTATATACTACAACGTGATAGTGATCAAAACTATATGGTATTGGACTAATAACGAAGGCACAGATCAGTGAAATAGAACTGAATCGCCAGAAACTAAGTCACATACAGTCAGTTAATCTACAACAAAGAAATCAAAAGCACACAATGGAGAAAAGAAAGTCCTCTCAATAAATGGTTCTGGGGTAACTGGATAAATAAAATACTTCTCCTCTCTCTTCCTGCCTGCCTGCTTGCCTTCATTCCTACCTGCACCTTTCCTTCAAACAAATAATAATAAAATAAAATTTTAAAGGGTCGAATTTACCGTATAACACAATTACAGCCTTAAGAGATTATCTAAGTAAATGCAGGTACTAAACAGCCAGAATGTTTGACTTCGAGTGTTTATATAAGATGTGTTTGAAAAGAAAAAGCATTTTTACCTTTTATTAATATACGTTATGTTAGAACTCAGGATTCTATAGGTCAACAAAAAGAAAAATTATCCACTATCGCACAATTCAGAGATAATCTAGACTTTATTTTATGGATAGGTAGGCATTAACGTATACTTTAAAATTGTTTTTATAAAAGTGGGACCGTGCAGTCATATGGTAATATACCTGCTCTAATCTCTTAAAATAACCATACGTATCTCTTCCTGTCAATACAATCATTATCATTCAAAATGACTACCAAATACAGGACCTTCTATTATAAGACACAACATAATTTATTTTGTTCAAGTCCACTAGACAATTAGATTTCTAAAACTTCACAATTATTAAAAACAATATGATGTATATCTTCACATAAGATTATA
>RJWH01010775.1:0-15108 GCA_004363575.1 Solenodon paradoxus | reverse complement strand
AGAGAGAGAGAGAGAGAGAGAGACAGACCTGCTCCAAACTACCACCTCTTAGTGGTGGGAACAAAAAGGTAATCAAAGGGCATCAAAGTGACAGGGGAAGGCTAGGAAGACGGGATGAAGGGAATTAATTCAAACGAAGGGAGGGAAAAAGGAGGGATACTGGTAAACCTACTGCGCTGCCTGTAAATGCAAAAATGCTGTTGTGTAGACCTCAAAACAAGTTAGTGCCAAAATGCAATAAAAATAAATAAGATAAAATTCTGAAACAAGAAACAGACCGTGGGATGAGGGAGATGGGCGTTCTGATGAGACGTGAGGAAGAGTGGCGTGAGGACGCGGCTCTCGAGCCGGTCACGACGCCCCGCGGCAGAGCACTGGGCCACCCCGGGGTGGAGGAGAAACCACCTGTCTGCAAAAGGAAAGGCTGCGTTGAGAGAAATCACCGGCCACCACCTTATCTGGTGGGGTGTTTGCCTTTATTTCTGAAGATGCCCCAACTACTTTAATCTTTTTCACATAGACGTAAGTGAAGTGGAGCTGAGTGGAACAGTGACAATCCCGGGTTGACTGCTTGGCCAGAATAAATGATTAAAGTCAAGTGAAAATCTGCTGAAATACGATCTTCCGAATGAGAGCCACGCCCAGAGTCCAGCTCATTAATAACCGATCGTCCGTTTTGTCCCAAAGGCAGAGTCGTGGGCCGTCCTGTCACCCGGTGCCTCGGGGCCGCAGGCATTGCTTCCTGCAGCGGCAGGGGGCACATCTGAGCGGTCCGCTCAGTCGCTGGCCGCTGACCATGCTCGCCGCGCCTTCCCCTCCACCCGCGCTTGCTTTTCCCTGAGCAGTGTCAGCGACAAGCGCGACATCGATGCGCTTCCAGAAAACACCTTCTGGCAGCCACGTGAGATTCTGCTGTTTTCTCTCCGGAATTCTTACAGAAAGGCTGGTGCTCTCACCCAGTCTCAGGACGTCGGTCGTGTAAGTGGAGGCTGTGAGGCCGTGCGAGGAAGCAAGAGGAACGGGATCCTGAGGGCAGCAGCTCTGCGGCGGCGTCTGAAACCCCACGGCACCAGGCCCCTCTCCCTTCCTGCTCAGCCTCCCGCTTCACGTGCTGGGAAACAAGGGAAAAAGTGCAGTAAAACCGTGAAAACGGAGTGTGACCCAAGGCTGAGCTCCCGCTCCGGCCCCCACGTGGACGCCGGGATGCGCCGCACAGGCTCCTCTTCCTTCATGTCCTCGGAGCTGGTGGCAGCCAGGCTGGGGGACGTGGCGCCAGCCAGGGGTGGTGCTGCTTTTTCTTAATCCGCTGGAGGCGTGCAAGAGTGTAGAATGCTAAACGCCTCTGGGCTTCTAGGCGTGTGCGTGTCTGTGTGTCTGTGCATGTGTCTGTGTGTGTGTCTCTGTGTATGTCTGTATGTGTGTGTATGTCTGTGTGTGTCTGTGTGTCTGTGTGTCTGTGCGTGTGTCTGTGTATGTCTGTGTGTGTCTGTATGTGTGTCTGTGTCTGTGTTTCTGTGTCTGTGTGTCTGTGCGTGTGTCTGTGTGTATCTCTCTGTGTATGTCTGTGTGTGTACGTCTGTGTGTGTTTGTGTGTGTCTGTATGTGTGTGTGTCCGTCTGTGTGTGTGTCTGTATGTGTCTGTGTGTATGTCTGTGTGTGGTGATGTGTGTGTCTGTGTGTGTCTGTGTGTGTGTGGTGTGTGCAGTGGGGTATGTGATGGGGTGTGTGTGGTGTGTGTGTCTGTGTGTGGTGATGGGTGCGGTGTGTGCAGTGGGGGGTGTGATGGTGATGTGTGGTGAGTGTGTGAGGACGCACACACACTCATGATTCAAGCTCACGCTCTCTCCCCAGTCGGGCATTTAAGCCCCGGCCCATCCACACCGCGCGGGCACACCCAGCTCCTCCGCGTCCCCGCGGTCATGCTGGGATCAGGGCCCACCGTCATCTGCCCGCCTCCTCAGTGACAAGTGACGTGGTCTGACTCACCTGCACAGTCTCGGACAGGACCACGTGGTTCTCTAAACTAGAAAATAGTGCTGCTTTTCCTGACGCCCGCGCATCGAGCTGACAGGGAGCTGGAGGAGCCTTCAGAAGGGCACCTGGGGATTTGGCCCAGGGAAGGAGGCCTGTCCATGCCGAGCTCCTGACAAAATGGCACAGCCTCCATCCAGTCCGGTCGTCAAGGGTCAAGAGGCCCCATGGCCGGGAGTGCTCCTGTGTGGGCGAGTTGCTCCCCCGGCCGGGGCCCCTCCGACCCCCTGCCCACACATCTGCTCCCTCGATCCCTCTCCTTGGGCCCCTTCCACCCATCGGCTACGAGAACCCAAGCCTCCGGCCTCCGGCCCCGTGTGTCCACCTCCCGGGACGTGCCTGTCAGCCACGGCTCCCTGCTGCCCCCACAGAACCAGAGCCTCCGGCTGTGGGGTCCCGGCTCATCCCACCAGCCGGCCGTCACCTGCCCCGCATGCCCGGGGACGCTGTGCGCCCTTCGACGTCTGCTCCTGTCCTGATGCCTTGGCGCTTCGAGTGAAGCTGGGTGTGCCTGGCCCCCAGCACTTGCACCCTTTCCCCTGCAAACTGCTTATCTTCCCTCTAGGTCAGAGTCTTCCTTCCTAAAGAGACAATTAGTTATCAAGGCTCATAAGGCAAACCGCGCGAAACTCTCTCCACCCGGGGCCTCTGCAGCCCCTGGTAGCGAGGAAGCCCCGTAGCTGGTCTGCACGCGAGTGGCATCTTGGTGTCGCCATCTCAGTATTGAAGACAGTTGGTGGCATATTCGCAACACTTTGTCGATTTTTTCAATAATGTCACCGATGCAATGAACATATGTCAAAGGTTATCATTGTGAAATGCAAGGTAAAGCCTAAAGCTGTTCTATTCTCTAAACCTTTAAGCACTTTGTCTCGATGTACAATCAACTTCAGAAAACAAGTTTGCAGGGCTGCAGAATTCTTTGGCAGGAATACTTTAGGAATTTCCCGCCTGAACTATAACTTATGGCTGCGATTTTGTTCTGAAATGTTTCTACTCAAAAAGTATATGCCTGTGCCTACAGCTTCAAGGGCTCCTGGGGAAGCACGAGTGACGTTCTGGGGGACGGTGGAGCTGAGGGTGTATTTCACAGTTTATTTCACCATCTTAATCTCTTCTGCTGCTTTTTTCTTGCTCCCACTTACAAGATGTCCTTTTAAGCAGATAAATAATATATAGAAGTGCTGAATATCTGAGACGGGGGAAAGAGGGTGGTTTAAACGCGCACGGTTCTGGAGTACACTGTCTCTTATGATTTTGGTTTCTCGATCCTGACTGGCACCAGCAGAAGACGACAAGGGCGGCTCGGCTAACGCGAGCACTGACTTCTCCCCTGGAGTCCCAGGCAGTTGGAAGGACGGAAAGCCCGGCTCCGCCCGCTGGGTGCTGAGACGGACGCACCGCACTGCCCAGTGCAGTTCCAGACCCGTGAGCCTCCCTGTTCACAGTCCAATGCCCGACTCGGGGGTCCCTGTGCTGTCATCTGAGTGTTTTGCAAAACCTTTTAGGGTTTGCTCAGATGCGCTAACCACCATGAATGCCATCATCTCTGTATCAGGAGTCTTGCAGAAACAGTCAAAATCTGAGAAAATGTTCTACTCAAAACACAGGTGACAACCTAGAGAAGGTAAGTCCTGGATCTGAGAAGAACAGGATTATGCTTTGAATGAAAAGTGGCGTTGGAAACCACTCTTCCAATTTCGGTGCCTGAGCTGCTGGAGAAGCGCATGGGTGGCGGTGAATGACTGGTTTCACAGGCAGATGCACATTAAATACAGAGTGTAATGGCGACAAGTATTCACAGCGGTGCGCAGCCCAGGCATCAGTGCAGTGAGAAAATAAACATGCTGCCACCGATCCCGATTTCACTGTCATTTCAAACACGCAGCGCTGGCTCCTGGGCGCGGTGGCTGGGCTCCGAGCAGGCAGAAAGGGCCGGTGCCGTGTGGGAGCCTCTGCGTCAGTGGACATAGCTGGGCGCCACGGGGCTGGCGTCCTGTCAGCGTGCAGAGGGGAGGGTGACCCTCTGTGACCAACGGGGCCTCAGAGGACCTGCTCCTGCACCCGCAGCTCCGCTTTAACTGCACCCGACTTTCACATTTCTCTCAGTGCAATTGGGAAAAAACCTAAATTTTTCATTATAAATGGCAGAATTTTTAAAAAATCTTGGAAAAGGCACATGGGCCTTTCTATTCTTTGCTATTTATTCCAATGTCGTATATATATATGTGTGTGTGTGTATATAGGTGTGCATGCACACACATGCACACACAACGCACACACATGCACACACTCGCGCGCATGCACACATAATGCACAAGGCACGCGCACATGCACACACATGCACACACATGCACACACTTACACATGCACATGCACGCACATGCACACACTCACGTGCACACACATAATGCACAAGGCACATGCACACTCACTTACACACATGCACACACTCATGCACATGCACACACCCGTGCACACACTCACGTGCACACACATAATGCACATGCACACTCACTTACACACATGCACACACACTCATGCACATGCACACACCCGTGCACACACATAATGCACAAGGCATGCACACACTTACACACACTTACACACATGCACACACTGACGCACACACACATAATGCACAAGGCACACACATGCACCACATGCACACAGGCCCGTCTTCTTTTCCTTGACCACCAAGCCTGTCTGTAACCAAGTAGGGCCACTGCCCTCATGTCTGTCTGTGGGTCCCCTGACTCCCGGGCACCGGCCCCATGAGGATGTCTCACCCTCGCCTACTATGGGATTGGAGCTGATTTTCTCCACACAGAGGTTCAGATGCCGACTCCCCAGCATAGAGCAATGTTGGGAGAGTGGAGGGTGCAGGCCTGGAGATGCACCGTGTCCCATCCCCAGTTCCCGGGTGGTCCCTGCACAGGCTGGACAGCTGGACTCCAGCCTGGATGTGCAGCAGGTTTGCATGAAAAGACCAGTCCCGCGCGGAGATACAGGGCCCCAGCGTGCGGGGATCCAGCTTTCTCCGGGACCAGCTCTTCTGATGGAGCCCCTGGGGGCACAGGAGGCCAGCAGTGGCCTGGCTGCTGAGGCCGGGCCTCTGCCCTTCCTGGGGGGACGCTGAGGGGTGACTGGGAAAGTCACTGCAAACCTTTTTCCACCTCTCAGGACTTTCTGATGGAATTTGTTGCTTTGTTTCCAATAGTGATTAACAAATACCATCTTGCCACTTAAAATCCAGAGACGACACCTTCACTAAAATTGATTTCACCAAAATGCTGTTAGCATTAGGGAAGCTCTCCCGAGCCATCTTAGATCAATGATGCCTTGTGTTACCTAGTGACTACGAGGTGGGCACTGTTATTACCTCGTTTTTCCAGACCCGAACCCCGAGGAATGCGGGCCGGCACGCCGTCTGAGCACACACGCCCCACCTCTCATCTCACTGCCGTGTTGGGACCCAGTCTCGGCCTTGACAGCTCCATGCCTGTGGCTGAGCAGGAACAGCCCATCGTCCATCCCGGGAGCCCACAGTGGGCAGGTAGGGGAATAGCCACGTTAGATCAGTCAGTGCAGTGCTGTAAGGACCGACGTCCTGGGACGCCAGGAGGGGACGGCGCATTCCCGCGGAACCTGGAGCAGGTGTCCCGAGGAGAGCTTCTGTGTGGGCCCGTCAGGGACCCGACCAGGCTCTCCCACCCCAGGAGCTGTGGGAGGGAAAGGGTGCATGAACAGGGCGTCAAGGGAAGCCTGCGGTGTCCGACTCAGAAAAGCATTGGACTAACCAGGGAGTGGAGTGGCTTTATATTTTCCCGTCCCTTCAGACATGGATGTTGAATGCCAGGCTGCCGGGAGACTTCTCATCTGCTTTCCTACCGAACACAGAGGTCGGTGAACAAAACAAGTACCTTCAAAGAAACATAAATGGCTTTTTGCTGTTCTGAGATCATTGATGGAGAATTTCTTCTGCATCCAGTTAAAGTAATGATCCAAGGAGGTCCATGATGGGCTTTTAGGAATTCTCTTGAATCCACACTGGCTAGCAAACAATGCCTTTGGCGAGGAGGGGGCGAAAGGGACTGAGAACACGGGCGGGCTATGAAATGGCCCTGAGCTGGCGGACGGCAGGAAGCGTGTCTGTTTGGCTCACTGCCAGTCTCCATACTAGAATATTCCTGGCAAATCTGTGGGCACATCGCAGATACTTGTTTCTGGGTAAAATAACACCTAGGTACAAAAAAACATTTAGGAAAAATAAACATAATAACACAGCCATGAGGGCTCACTTGGAATAACTGGTGACAAAGCTGCCCATCGAATAAACACAGACAGTCCATAGCACATGACGTTCTAAACGGAGACCCTGAGCAGGTAGGGAGGACGAAGCCAGGCTAAGACTTCTTTAAACAAAATGCGCAGCATATTGCTCTTTTCCCTTCCTTGCTTCCCACCTGTGTATAAAAAGAGTCGTGTTTCACTTCCGTCTGTAGCAGAATTTGTGAGGGAAGGAGAGAGGGAGGAAGGTCAGTGGACAACCCGTCAACTGGGGTCAGCACGCGCAGCAGCAGAAAGGCCAGCAGCTGCCCCAGGGCTCCTGGCTGGACACGTGGGTTAGAGGAGAGTCCCCACGTGCTGGGGACCGGGGACCTCTGAGAGTGCGTAGGTCCTATCTGCAGCGGTGTGATTCTGAAAGAAATCCTCATCCTTTTGAGACTCAACTGTGGCGGTGAATCGTCTCACTTTCCATGACAGGGCTCATGTGGACCCCCTTTGTTTGACCATGCTTTTGATGCTAAATTGGTGATGATCGATCCCTTTTAAATGAGAGGTATTGTTGCATCTTGCTTGCAACATCTTTTAACATCTTGTAACTTAAAACTTACAAGAAAGATTTGGAAGACACTGAAATATTGACCTTTTTTTTTTTTTTGGAGTGAACATTCAGTCATTGAAACTATTCTTTCAGGCCTGCTGAGGCCAGAGAGCAACTGGACAGAAATGCCCACAATGAAGAGAACATGGATGTTGGTGACCAGACCAAGCTCTGGGATGCCCTGGAGGACGTCACAGAAACACCGCACATGGGGCAGAAACACACCAAGTCATGTCGCAGACGGGGCACAATTCCCCTGCATCTGCAACACGGAAAGTGCCGGAGCCAGGCTCAGTGACTGAGCAATTCACGCTGCAGCCTCTGCCTCTTGAGAGGCCGCTGAGCAGCCACACTGATTTCCACAGGCAGGTGATAGCGAGTCTGTGATGTTCTCTGTTTTCCTCCAAGTCCAAGACGCTCTGTCTGCTGGCGCGCACTTTTCATTATTTGCAGACGATCTACGATCTGGCCAGTGTCCTGGAATAGACATGCACACTTCTTGCTAAATGTAGCCATGTATGTCACAGATACTGTTGCTATTCTTAAGGAACCATCTCCCTAATTGCCTCCTAAGGGGGATATTTATATTGTGTCTTTTGTAACAGACTGGAGAAAAGTCAAAGAACAGGCTTCTCAGGACAACTTGTTTCTGGCTGACTCTGCAGGAACCTGGTCAATTTCTTTGACTTTCTTCTTGAATCAACCTGAGTAACAAGGAAATGAACTCTAATGATCTTGTAATTAACTGAAAGTAGAAGTATGTTATTTAACTAATTGTTTTTGCAAGGGGAATTCAGGAAAATATTGGGTATTTTTAGTTTGAAGAGGTAGAAAAAGACTAAAATATTTACAAATTGCTCTAAGTTTACAAGAATAAAGTGTTGGCCCATTTTTTTTAGATAGTTGGGTCAATCCCTTCTCTACAGATTGATTCTTAGTCTTTTTGACAAATGCTTTTAATAAATAAAATGGTCTCTGCACTATTTCGTGCCATTGAGATGTGTGTGAAAAGACTTTGTACTTACTTTGCTGGACTCGCTTCCCGTCTGGTTGTCTGGGGTTGCAGCGTTTGTGTTTAAGTGTGCTGAGTGTGTAAGCGTGTGAGCATGCGTGTGCATGTGCGTGAGTGTGTGCTTGTGTGAGTGTGTGAGCATGTGTGTGAGCAGCTCTAGACTCGTATCTCCGTGTGATCACAGAAGACATCGGAAAGTCCCCAGACCATGTTGCACACACCTACTCTAATGATGACCCAATTAACCTACGGCGCTGGGCATGTGAAAAATGCCACTTTTCAGAATGAGACGCATTTCTCTACATGGCCTAGTTAGAGGACAGATAAAACCAGAAAAAAACAGGCTAATCTATGAATCTTCAAAATAAAAACAAATGCATTTTACACTTGATACTTATTTTTGGTTCTGTTTTAAAAAGAGTTGAAGAACTCATTGGCTTGGTGGGCTTGCGATATTATGGACACAAAATGATAGATAGGTCAGAATGAGGCATACATCAGATCATTTTCCATTATTTCACAGTTGTTTTATTGGTCATGATTCTAATTTTGACAATATGCATAAAATGGGTTGCGTGAATATGCATATGGAGAATATCCCAAAAAAAAGTTTGCTTCAATTACTTAATTGCTTTCAATTATAATTCTTCATTTTAATTTGCAGAGATGCAATTAATGTTTTCTTATATATAACACAGCAAACCATGTACATGTTCATAGTTTATGCTGCTGCTAAGCTGTTCTCTTGTCTGAGCCTTCAAGCAAACCTGTAAGGAAGGCAAAAGGTAAATGAAAACCCAGAACCACAGAAATTGACCAAGTTCCTGCAATATTAACACAAGAAACAAGCTATCTGGAGAAACAGTATTCTTTGAATCTGTTAAAAAAGGAAATATATATATATATATATATATATTATATTCCCTTAGGACATACATCAAGGAGATGTTTACTTAGATTAATATCAATATCTATGACATGTATGGATACATTTACAAGAAATGTGCATGTCTTTTTGAGGAAATGTCTGGATTTTACTGAGGGACATAGAAACAATTTTGAGTAAGCAGTGAGAGATGATTGTGGATAGAAAGACATCACCGTCTGCAAGTTAACCTATAAACTTAACACACTCTAATCAAGCGCCCAGTGGGACTTCTTTGGAGTTTGTCAAATGATTATAAAGTTTATCTGGAAAAGAAGTGAAGGAATAGCCAGAACTTTTATTTTTTAAAATACAGCAATGCCCCCACCAGCTTACAAATTGGACTCTTAAGCCATAAAGATAATATGCACTTGGCCTGTGCCAGGTCAGACCAAAAGATGTGTGAAGATAAGAGAAATGCAGAAACCTAGGACGCATGTGGAGCTTTAGTCTGTGATGGACACGGCGTTTCCAACCGGTGTGGGAAGAATGAGTAAGTGAGCAAACGGTGCTGGAGCCAGCTGGAGACCACCACTCCTCTTATACCAGCCGGAATCCAGATGAGTTAAATCTTTATGTGGAAAAACTGAAATCGTATGTTTACGGGAACAAAATATAAGTGAATGTGTGTGTGCTCAGAGGAAGGATTTTCTAAGGCCTAAACCTACAGACAAACATGAAAATATCTGAGCACAAAAATATTAAAATCATTACAGCTAACTTCCATCATTCAAATAAAAATGGCAGCAAGCATAAGACTGATAGTATTGATCATTAAGAAGCTTATCAATGATTAAGAATGAGCATACTAATATAAAAATGAGCAAGAAGAGGACATATATAATTCACTAAAGGAAAACCACTGATGAAATAAAATTAAAAAATAGTTTGCTAGATTAACAAAATATGCCAGTTGAGCCCAGGTATAGCAATTGTCCTAGACAAGAGGAATCATACAATAATTTGTAGCAAATTACACATTTTAAAAAACTTCACTAAGCCAGGTTAGCAGTGCCTATTCTGCGTGAACCCTAAGTCAGAATCCTGTGAATATTTTCACGTACAAGAGTCAAAACTCTATTGATAGAATGTGTGATATGTGGACTTTGATTTCCATCTTGTACTCGAGCATTGACTTTGATAAGAATATTGACTTCAAGAGAGACCATGCGGAGGAGGCGGCCCTGCATTTTTATCACCATTACTACCATAATTTTTTCAAAAGTGTTAGGTAGAAATGTATATTACAATAAGGCTGCATAATTTTATTATAATATAATAATGATGGCATCGCCTCACTGGGTCACAGTCCCTATCAGATTTGACTGGGTTAGTATGATTATCCACGCACTATTATTACAAATACATTATTTATATTGTAAGTTTACATATCTTTTATCCTAATAAAACATGACACATTTACAGCACGAAAGGTCTTAGATATAAATATCATTATACTACAACTCTTTGCTGTTTTCAGCTGACCTCCCATAACTTAAGGGAGGCTGACAGGAGGACCTGGCTTTGAGGTGGCATCCACATGGGCCTAGAGGGGCTGGTGTGATGGACGCTGGGGTCGCACTCTCAGGACACACACTTTGAGAAGACACCAAAACACACTTAGAAGCAAAAACTCAGTTTCCAAGATAAAAGATATTTTAATGAGGTATTTTTAAATACAGATGAATGCAAAAACTAAAAATCCTGACGCAAAAACTAAAAATCCTGATGCAAGAACTAAAAATCCAGATGCGAATATATCAGTATTTGAAGCAAAGACGAGGACATAGAGCCGTGACTTGTCTTTTCCCCACATGCCTACATGACCGATAAATGGCACATCCAAGAGCACAGTCCACAGGACAGTCACACGACCTTGAGAATCGGAGGCACAGGCCAAAGGGACAGTGGCAGATAGTAGCAAGGAAACGGTTTTGAACATCTTCTAGCGTGTCCCTTGGGGCAGACTGTTCTGAATGCCCAGAGTCCTACTTTTTTAGACCCATTGTGGGAAATGAGAAACAAACGGGGTGACGTTGGATTTAACACGCGCCTTACAGATGGAATCAGAACAGCCCTCCTTCTCTTACTCTCCTCCGAAGAAAGGAGGGCGACGGGCGGGTCCCTACGGCGTTTCAGGGAAGGATCTTGGAGCTGCAAGCGGCTCCCTAACGAGGGGCATTCCTGACCCTTGCTCTGGGTCTGCCCCAAAGACTGTGCTGCCACTCGGGGAGCAGCAGTGGGGTCTCCTTGAGCACATTCTGCCTCTGGAATCCAGCCGGCTGGACCGCAAGCCCAGCTTCGTCACACCGGCCAGCAGACCTGGGCAAGTCCTCTGCTGCCGTGAGCCTTCGCTCCGCCTTTTCCCGAAGCAAGGCTTCCGTTCGGACTTCCGAGCCCCGACAGTGCAGATTTCTTGCCTTCGTCGGCAAGGATGCCGGTGTGCAGGGAGAGAGGATTCGGATCCACATTTAAGTGACAAGCTGTGTGACGCTAAGGCAGAAGGTGCTGTCACACGGTGATGGAAACGCCGCGTTCTCCAGCCACCGTCACACAGTTACACCTTGCAGCTATTTTTATTTAAGCAAGCACGTCCCTTTCTTCTAAAAGAGGGGGTGTGACAACCCACAGACCAGAACACAGGATGCAAGTGCTTCCTGCCATCAAGCAGACGGTTTTGACATCAATTTACATCTCGCGACCAACAGCTACCCTGCTGCTCATTCGTCACCAGGAAAAGAGGGTGCTTGGTGCCGAAAGAACGTTTGTTTGAAACTCAAATCCCCTCCTGCATAGCCAGGCATGGTGCTAAATGCCTCCAGCACTGGGCTTAGCAAGGCAAACTGTTTGGAGATATAAATCTGCCAGGTTGCATTTTATCATCTGCGCGCGAGTGTCTCCGTTATGGTGAAAATTAAATCAGTGGAAAAAAGCATAAAGCGGAGTGTGGCTCATAGGAAATACCCTGCTTAGCCATTATCATCTTAGTATGTAGAGGAAGAGCTCGGAGCCTTTTCCCCAAAGCATCAGGCCCCTGGGGTCCAGCCGGGAGAAAAGAGAAAAGACGTTTGGGATCAAAGGCAGCTGGGGACACATTGAACTTGACTGAGGGTCCTCTAACAGGTGTTTGTCCCTTTTTTCTCTCAATCCTTAGCCCTGGATCTCCTTATCTTTGCAGAAGGAGCTTCAGTATTGCTAAATCTCTAAGCATGTGGGCTGTGGGCTTTGGAGTTTTAATTTAAAATGATGAAGCTCATTCCAAATAATGCAATTGAATTACGAAGAGTTTTGTTTCTATTCTGTACATTAGCAGTGTCTATAAGCCGCGTCCATCGCTGTCAGAGAAAGGAAGGGCTGGGACGGAGCACAGCCTGACATCCACTTGTGACTCACATGGGTACTCACAGACACTTCGTCCCGCTTTGTGGGTCATACTAGAGCAGTCTCTCACAATTCCAGTGTGTAACAGGCGTGTGTCGGTGGGTTCGCTTGGGGTTTATGTCTTAAAAAGTCACTTGAGATCTTGAAGCCACACCGTAAAACATGGCAGACAGTGCCTGGTTCCAGACGCCACTCCTTTCACAGGTGAGTCTCAGAATCGTTGAAAACATACTGCGAAAGCGATGTCACAGCGCAAATCTGCGTCCCTGCCTCCGCAGGAGAGGGCGTGTATCCCGGTCCACGTTAAAGGCATTTTAAAGTCAAGCACATGGAGAGAAGCAGTGGAGGACCTAACGGGGATGAGAGGTGTGATAAAACCAACGATTTGCCGCACTGGGTTCATCACTAGAAACGTGCTTCCCGAGATCCCCTGGCTCTTCATGGGAGGGCCCTGTCCTACGGATCGGGACAGCGTGTGGATTAGACACTCAGACATTACACTCTAGGTGCCGTTGCAGCGACCACGGCGCCTGTCACACACCACCGATCACGCGGCGGCGGAGCCGGTGCCAACAGGCAGCTCAAGGCTTCGTGGAGAAGTCCCCAGAGGCCTCTCTCTACCCGCTGGGGCCCGGGCTCCTCCGCCGGTCTCCCCAGGCCCCCGGCGAACGTGCCTCCAGGCGGCAACCAGATGCACGGCCCCAGGGAGGGAGACACGGAAAACCTCTGCCCGTCCCACCAGCAGAACAGGTGCGGGGAGGTCTGGTGTGGCTTCACTTTAACACAAATCGCCACCAGGGGAGGGTTTCACCGCTAAGGTTTGAACACGGGCTCTGTGGGTGTGTGTGACGCGGCGGGGGGACCTGGAGCCCTCCCACCGCCCCAGCCGAGCCCCCACAAGCCCTGGGCAGGGCCCACGGGGAGACCTGGTCTCCCGTCCCCTTACTGTCTGCAAGGAATCAACCGTCCCTCCTGTAAGGGACCTTGGTTGGTGTCTTTTGGCCAAACTCTCACCGGAGGACAGGCCACCGAGCCCAGTGACAACCAGAGCGATCAAGGGCCGGCCTCCTTCAAGTGTCACGATGGCCGTAACGCAGCCTGCCGTCCCTGTGACCGCGGCCTGCGGTGGGTCCTGGGACTCAGTCGCTACCCTTGGAAATGTGCCCTCGACAACGCCGGTCCCGTCCCTTCCCTCCAGCCCCAGCACCCACCACGCTGCTCTTCTTCCAGGAGCTCTGCTCTCAGGAGTGGCCTTTGCCTGACTGGCATGTCCCTTGTCCTTCTGTTTCTCTACCGCCCCCCTCCTTCCAGGATGAGCGGAAGGGGTCCTTTGGTGGCTGATTGGTGACTGAGCATCTATGCATTTCCTGTCACGTGTTCCTACAAACCCGCTTAAAACGCGCAGACTTGCCGTCTTGCCCGCCTGCAGCTCGGGAATCCTAAGTGCCTTTCCTTGGGCTAAAACCGAGGGGACAGTGGTCTGCCCCTTTGGGTGGTCCAGACGAGAAGGCTTCCCGGAGGTGACGTCCTTGCACAGCCCTCACAGCTCATGTGGGGACCGGCTCAGCCCCTTCTGCTTCCCAGACCCAGTCCGACTGCCCCCCGTCCTCTGGTTGGGTATCCTGGCTCGTCTCCATCTCAGTCACTAGGATCTGCAAAGGTAATACTACAGAAATTCCCCAAAAGATTTCTTTTAGGGCATTGGAATAAATTTAGTTTTAATAAAGAGAGACATGTTAGCAGGAGCCCAGGCCCTGTGGACGGAGGACGCACCCCCACCGGGTGGCCCACACTCAGCTGGGTGGGCAGCGCCCGTGCATGCTGCAGACAAGCTCTGACACCGCCTTTCAGCTTTGTCCTGGACAGCGACCCTTCCTGCCTCCACCAGCAGCTACGTGCTGGGTCTCAGTCTCTCATCTCCACCGAGACCGCTTGCAAATTGACCGACCCAGACAGCAGCTCCCACGGGCTCTCGGGGAGGCACGCGGCCCCTGTCCCCACCCACAGCCAGCGGACTCATCTCTGCCCCTCTGCTGAGAATCAGGGATGTTTTAAAGAGAGGACCCAACATAGGTCTTATCAGAGCTATGACTAGATAGTTTTGCTAACATTGTTCCTATTTCCAGCATTGACTGTCTTGAAGAGCTGTGCACACCAGCCTTCTTCAACAGGGTAGATGGACATTCCCACCCCCCTCACAAGTTATTCCTTTTAATCGGCCTCAAACTATTCATCTTTAATATTAGGACCCAAAGTATTCAGAGCCGTGTTCGAGAAGGATGAAGGTGACTGCACCAGCCTCGGGGACGCTTGCTAATTCCAGAGACGTGTCTGTGGCTGCAGTGATTCAGGCGGCGCCGGAAGGGGCTTTGGGGGGTGCATCTTTCGGCTTCTTGGACTGTGTTAAAATGTCACTGGATTTCTCCTGGCTCGGTTCCTAACGCTAAAATGTTTTCACAACTCGTTGTCGTGCAGGGCGCAGTCACATGTCACAGCACGGCTGAGAGCGACGCTTTTCATTTCCTGCACCTGCCGCTTGGGTTGGTCCATTTTGTGCGATTTGCTTCCCTTTTACTCGGACCTTGCACCGGAGTCATCCAGTGTCTATGAGCACAGCTCAAAGTCGAGTTTCAAGACCTGGGCGGCAGCCCCTCCTCATCCGAAGGCCATCAGCCCCCGGCAAAGCCCCAGCGAGGATGCCGGCGGATTGCTCGTCTGTCTCGCGGCCGACCTGGGCCTGCAGCTCTCCGCGGGCCTCGCGACGTCAGGCCTCCGGTGTGAGAGGCAGCTGGGAGGGGAGGCTGGTCGGAGGCAGGCACACGCGGACTTCCCGCCCCGCACGATCTCCGGGAGAGCTGGGCGCAGGAACCG
>RJWH01010774.1:0-15118 GCA_004363575.1 Solenodon paradoxus | reverse complement strand
TAGTCCACCTTTATCAATTAAGTAGTGTGCAGTATGTCATGGTGTCCACCCAAGTTTATGGACCTGAGCAAACATTAGAAAATACCACCTATAAACTGTAGCTCTCAATATTCTCCCTGGAAATGCTATGCTTTTGCGTATTAATTAATTCTAGGAGATGTTTGGCAACTATGTCACTAAGATTCCATTTTCACACTATAGGGAATTATGCCTCTAAGGTAAAACACTACTAATTGAAAGAATAAAATAGACAGAATTTATGAAAATAACAACAATACTAATAGCTTAGAATTCAGAGACATACGATAATGCAGGTTTATAAGATACTTCTAATCAGCTACCCTAATAGAATTATCTATGAAAAACAATGTGCCCCTCCCATAAGGATTACAGAGTAACCATGAAAACCTTATTATTTGGTGTATAACTTAGGCAAACTGAATTTAGCCCAGGATCAACAATGGCTTTGTGAATGGTGAACATTGCCAACTGTATGACTTTTTTTTCCTTATTTGTATAATGGAAACTCTCATAAAACTTTATGGAGTTATTACATTGTTGAGAAATGGAGAGGAAACTATGATTCTCATAGGGGATCCTTTACAGATATCCCCTATTGTGTGTGTATTTGAGTTACTGACCATGTGCAGTGGTACCTGGCATATTTCACTCATTTCTCAGAAGGAAACAATGGACAAAATTAGACTCTGGCATTTCATATAGTTAGTCAAAATAAAAATATTTAAATAAAGTAGGCACAAGATGGAAAATTATTTCCTCAACCATTCAATTCAAAAATCACTGTAAACATGTAAGAAAATAGTGAACTATGTTGTAAGCTACTTGTATGATGAGACTTCCTAGGCACTTCCACATTTATGGTTCTCATAGTAAAGTCATAAAATTCTAGACTTTGTTGATAGAATAATGGTATCTGTTAAAGGAATAGACAGTTCTCCATATTTTCCACCCTGACCAACCCATGCATGAAACCCTGAAAGGTTAAACAATGTTTAAATGAGGGTACAAAGGGTATAAGTTTGGTGAAAATTTTTTAAAATAAAGACAGCAAACATTAAATGAGATAAGAGAAAAGTGGTTAAGAGCATAAACTCTGGAGTCTGACTGCTGAGGTGTGATTCATAGTTCTTCTAGCAAGATAAAAGGGGAGAAAAGAAGCAATGGAATGACCCAGCTTGAAGAACTACAATAAAAAGTATAACTGAACATTTAAGGCAATAGTCTATGAGTTGCAAGGCCTGGTAGGGGACTTCTCATGTAGAACAAAATGGAAGGTAACACCCATTCGATCAATACAGTCACATGTAGCTTAACAGCATTTCAGTAAAAAAATGGAAAGAATTTACAAAGGTGGTGCCAGTAGGTTCTACCACAGAGCCTGGGTGTGTAGTAGAATGTATTATCTAGATTTGTGTAATTACACTCTTTAATGTTTGCACAAGGGTGAACTAGCCTACTGACATTATTCTCATAACATAGGTCTTCCATTTTGGGACCTGTGACTACATGCAGAATTATAATGGATTAAGTAATAAAATGAATCAGATTTTTGAATCAATAAAATAATGAATCACTGAAAAATACAAAATATATGATACAAATTCTATAGCAAAAGAAATATTTTAATTATATATTGAACAGTCTTTGGTAAATAATAACTTACAAAGACTTACTTTACAATGGATTATTCAAGGAAAAAATATAGGGACAATGAAGGGCTGGGTACCCATGTCCAGTATTAAACAGTATTAAATTCAGAGACTTCTCCATTCTCATCCCAGGTAACTTTATCACAATAAATAATATGGTTATGTGAAAGCTCCCTCAAACAGGTATTTACACAATCCTGAATCTTTCCCCCCCAGGAGAAACACTATATTATATTTATATATTTTATTACCCTGTGATTTTTTTATTCTAATTAGAATTACCACTCCCTAAACAATTGCATGCTTTTGAATTTTAAAGGCTTTATATAACTGGAGCCATCTAGTACATGTCATTTACAGTTGGTATACATTGTTTAGTTTCTTTACCCGTGGCCTAAGGTATCAAGTCTGTCTTCATAGAGTTTCCATGGTCTGTACCTTAGACACCTGATCCTAGGGACGCACCACAATTGTCATTTTTTTGCAATTCTTTTTATTAATGCTGATACAGTTAATCCTACTTTAATTTTAATTACAAGAGAGTAGCACATTTATTATTACATCATTTATTTCTTCATTGTTTACTGATAGGTACTATGGTTACTGTTTTCATCTTAGAGATGCTTATGAAGACATAAACAATAGAAAGTCATGCAGGGAGGATACAGTGATGTTCAACATGGTTTGTCTCTGGGAAGGTAAGATGCACAAAGGAGGGGAATCAGGGTGTGACTTTATATCCATGTTATTTTGTAACTTTTTAAAAATAAAATGCCTGAAGTTGATAGAGCAGAATGTCAACATTTGTTCATTTCAAAATGAGTTCAAGAGTGGTCATATTCCTTTTATTTATTTTAATCTCTGCCTTGCTACTGTGAAATCACTGGATACTTTAAGAAGAGAAATAGAAGTGCTAATAAGACAGCCAGTTGAGTCTCTGTCTCCACTTTCTTCCTGGTAGCCTCACAGCTCAACTATAGGGATAATACAAAATCTTCATGCAAAAAATTCAATTAAAAATACATCTGTACCCCTATGTTTATAGCACAGTTCACAGGAGCCAAGACTTGGAAAATACCTCTCTGTCAACAGATTACTGGATAAGGAAATTGTGAGAGTTATAGTCAATGGAATTCTATGCAGCTGCTACAAAAGATGAAATTATGTCCTTCGGAGCAACCTAAATAGAACTGGAGGGGATTATGTTAATCAAAATAAGGCAGAAAAGGAGAAATGCAGGATGGTTTCACTTATATGTGGAATATAATGAAAAAAACCAACAGATAAACACCAACAAAACTAACATAACACCAAGCAGTGGCTACCAGGCAGATGGGAATGGGGAAGGGAAGGAAGATGATAACAGGTGGTGGTAAAGGGCACTAGAACGCTGGTGGTGGGTGTGGCGTCAAATTCACACAAATTAAGTTGTGATTCAGTGTCCAAAAATTCATGTGGTAACAATAACAAAAGATATAATAAAATTTTATATATATATATATATTTAAAAACCTCTTTGTACAATAATTTGTCAATAATTAGAAGGGAAATTAAAGATAAAACTCACTGAATACCTTACCCATTCTCACTATGAGAATTCAAGTAAACATCAGAAAAAAATATAACAGTCATGTTTGAGAGAAAAGGAAGTCGAGAAGATGGTGTAGGTGGTGGCTATACACCAATTACCAACCAGGACTGGCTGAAGAAAAGCTTACCTTTGGCATCCCACAGTCTCTCTTCAGCTTTGACTTGTGACCCTAGACTGAGGGCACCTCTGGCTCAGTCATCCAGACCCCACGTCCGAACCATGCTCCTGGTGAAGGTGGAAGTGGAGAGATCAGAGTAGGAGATGGCCAAGGTCTGGAACCAACTAGACACCATTATTCAGTGTCTGCTGGAGAAGAGTCATATGGGCAGGAAATATCTGAGGAGGATGCTGGGAAGACCTTTTCTGACACCCACAAGAAGGATTCAGTTGCAGGCACAAGCAAAATGGTATTTGCTGTGAGCTTCCCCCACCAGTGCAAAAAGAAGAGGATGGAGATGAATGGATGACTGGCCAAGGGAGGCCCACAGCTATCCAACACATATGTGATCATGCTGTTTGAGTGGAACTATGGACCAGGCTCGGTTCAGCGAAAACACACTGCTAGACTCTATCTGCCAACATGGATGGCTGATTGAGAGCTCAGCAAGCTCACCACTGCCCCTACTCCCTGAGGATGAAGAGAGTTCTGAGGTCACTACCAGTGAGAACCATGACCTGTATAAGCTGTCTCCATCCTGGGCCACCAGTGCAGGAGATGCCCATATGTCCTGAATCCATCCCCACTGCAAAGACAGAAGTTACCCTGCTGATGAGCCTGCTGAACCTGAGCCTGAACCTTCCACATCACCTACCACAATATGCAATCCTGGAAACATCAGCCAGAGGTGGAAGAATGTCTCTCATCTGAGCCAGCTTCATTACTCAGAAACCATCAAGATCTTCTGGGAGATGTATAAGCCATAGTGATTGCACCCTGTCCCCCACCCTAGTAAACATCCCCATCCTCCAAAAGAATATGTTTGAAAAGGGGCATATTTTTTGCTCAGGAGGAAAATTGGTTCTTTCAATTTTAGAGTAATTAAGAGACCACTAGTATGATAGAACTGGATGAGAATTTGTATAAACACACCTGGAATATTTTAAATAAGACGACACACAGACTAGAATCCCATGAAGCACGGTGCTCTGATTATTTTTTTTCCTGTATATTTCCACCCATAGATGAAATTATAGTAAAACTCTGTCCTCATTACCAAATATGAAATAAGGGACTTTAGGTTACCTGACTGGAATTATTGTGGAGTGATGCTTGTAATGACACCTGGTTATGGAGGAGAGAAGATACATCCTCAGGGAAGGCAGAGAGATCCAGTGAGGCAAAGGGATCCTGGTCAGCAGGAGCTTGTCTGGAAGGAGATACGCTGTACTGATTCATCACTAAACAAGGGCTCTTGAAGGAGCTGCCACACATTAACCCTTCACACTTTCTATTCCCCAGGGTATCAATAACCAAAAAGCCTCATTAGACAAATATTTTAGTGTCATCCTGTTCCTCAGGCAGTGCAAATCCTGGAAGACCAAGAAATGGCTCATTTAACACTGGTCATAAACAATTATTATAAAAGTTTTTTAATGAACAGTAAACCTGAATAGAAACTTTTCCAATGAAGACACACAGGCACATGAGAAAATGTTTGGCATCACTCATCATGGGAGAAATGCAAATGAAAAACACAGTAAGACACCACCTCATACAATGAAAATGGCTTATATTGAGAAGACTAGAGACATGCCATGGTAGAGTACTAGTTTGACCTAAGCACCCTGTGTACATCTCAAAAACCATGTTTGCATCACAGCCTGGGGAGAATACCAAGATAGGCAACTAAATAAAAATAATTCTTCTTGCTCTCTCTTCTTGCTTTCAAGTCTGTTCACCTGTGTTCCTACCTGCACTTTGCCTTTAAAAAAAGACCAGAATCTACAAGTGTTTGAGGGTATTAAAAGAAATTCATCACTATTGATGGAGATGTAAAGTAGTGAAATTCCTTTGGAAAACCATATAAAGATTCCTCAAAAAAAATAAAGACAAATTTATCATTTAATCCAGCAATCCCACTTTCAGGCTGCTATGCAGGTGTCCTAGCACATTAATGTCCTACCTAGTAAGTAGATCAAGGAAGTAGTAAGAAGACACAGCAGCAAGGACATGACCTTTATTGTGCTTATAACAGTTGGTTCTGATGTTGAAGGGTCAGACAATATTTCTATCTCCCTGATGGCAATGGGTTGGGCATTCTTCAGGAAAGCTACTGCACACTGGTGTGGAGGTGGTTTCCTTTATAGGGCATACCAGAAGAGGGACGTTATTGAGCAGGCAGGAACCACCAAGTGGACAAGAACACAGAACAGTCAAGTAGGCAAGTACAATAACATTCCAGGGCAGGATATGTAGGGTATAGTCAGTGCAGGTGGAGGCAGTTATCTCAGAAAGTTAATCTGTTACATTCCAGTCCATTCTCAGTCTTGGACAGTAGCATTGAGTTCACATTCAAATTTGAGCCTAGATTATGTTATCATACATAGGCATATACCCAGAGATGCAAAACCATTAATCAGAAAAAGTATTTTCATCCCTATGTTCATAGCAGCAAAATTCACAATAGCCAAGACCAATCAACACGTGACAGGATAAAGAAACTGTGATACACGCACATACACACACATACAATCAAAGAAAGTCTGTGGAACTGCTAAAAATATGAAATCATACCTTTTACAACAATCTGGTTGGAACTGGAGATGATTACGCTAAGCAAAATAAGTCAGAAAAATATGAGAAGTACAGAACGGTTTCACTTATCTGTGGAAAACAAAGGAGCAAATCAGAAACATCTCAAGAAATTTCACAGGAATGTGGCCACTAGGTGGGGTTATAGTGGGGAGGGAAAGAAGGTGAAAACAAGGAGGTGGTGAAAGACACTAGAATTCTGGTGGGAGGATCTGGTATGAAATGCACACAGACTGAGATGCAATTTCTATATCCTAAATGCATATAGCTATGTAAACAGATGAAATAATAAAACCATTAAAATTAAATAAAATAATTCATGACTGATTGACTAGGTGTACACCTTCAATTTTCCACCTACTTATACTCACCTCCATTTCACAATCTTGCACTAATATAAACATACTATTTTTCTAATGAATTCATCTTCTTTGTTTTTAGTTACAAGAAACCATCTTTAAATATTAATATTTAAGTCTTGGCATGCCCTAGTGGAGTATTAGTTTAGTCGGCTACCTTCAGCCAAGAGTACCAGCCACAAATTCCAAGGATCAACATTCAAGACCCAGAGCCAGGGTGAAAACCAAGATGAGCAACTAAATAGTTTCTCCCTCCTCTCTCTTCCTGCCTGTCTATCTCCACTCACCTCCAATCCTATCTGCAACTTCCATTTAATATTTTTGGTCTAATTTCAATTTTAATTGTAAAAACATATTTTACTTACTGGACATTTAAGATAGTAGTGTGCCATTTTCCCACAAGAAGAAGATTTTGTGAGGTTTCATCTCTAATTTAGCAAATTTAGGTGATGCTGTATATTAATATTCACTTATAATTATTTATTTTGCCATTTCAGTATTTTCATGTATTCCTCTATTTAGAATTTAACACTTTGATGACCTTAGGGTAACCAGAACGAAAAAAACACCTGCCATATAGGTCAGTAGAGAGACTAAAACTAGTTGAGGAAAATACTGAGAACTCTGCTTGGCAACAGAGGAATGAATGGTGCTGGTAGTGAAAGCGGTTTATGATAATTATATTTATTTTCATGGTATCTACTAACACCACTTTAAGTGCAACTATGATAGCAAGAGCTTTTTTAAATTTTATTGTGTTAACTTTATTTTACACATTAAAATAAAACTCATATGTATAGTTTTCCCACATGTGCAGTTTTCACCATTCCTCAGATATATGTCAACACAACTGTTCCTTCTACCAAATCACCAAGTGTTTTTCACCATTGTCCAGTGGGCTCTGCCACCACTTGTTCCTCCCTGCCCCAATCCACTCCCTAATGGTAAACTCAGTTCTTTTGAAAATGCCCAAGGGTGGGTTTGTTTCATCTGTTTCTTTATTTTGTCTATTCAATTTCACCTATGAGTGAGGTCATCTGGTATCTTTCTTCTTTTGACTTATTTCACTTAGCATAATCCCCTCTAGATACCTCCATGTTAACTCAATGACAGGATTTCACTTCTTCTAAGGTCAGTGTAGTATGCATTATGTAAATATGCACTACATCTTCTTTATCCATTCATCTGTTGCTGGGCACTTAGGTAATTTCCAGTTCTTAGTTAGTGTGAACAAGGATGCTATAAACATGACAGTGCATAAATCTCTGAGAATGAGTGTTTTGTATCTTTTGGGTAAACATCCAAAAGTGGGAAGGTAGAATCATATGGGATTTCCATATTCAACTTTTTGAGGAATCACCATACTGTTTTCCATAGGGCTTGTTCCAGTTTGTATGACCACCAGCAGTGTAAAAGGACCTTATCTATACATCCTCACCAACACTTGTTTCCAGATTTTGGATAATAGCCAATCTCTCAGGTGCAATGTAATATTGCATTGTTGTTTTGATTTACATTTCCCTGAGAGCCAGGAAGTAGGAACATCTTTTCATGCTCCTTTTGGCCATCTGTATATCCTCTAGAGAATATTCCTCTTCCCATTTTTTATTGGAATGCCTGTTTTTCTTTTATTGAGTTTTATGTGTTCTTTTTATATTTTGGATATTAAGACCTTGTCAGAAATATTGAATGCAATCACCTTCCAGTTAGTAGGATGTATTTTTGTTTTAGAGTTTTCTATTGCTGTGAAGAACTTCAGTTTGATATAGTCTGAGTTGCTTATTTTTCTTTTTGTTTCCCTTGATGCAGGAGTTGAGTCCTCAAAGGCCTCTCTAAGGTTAATATCATAGAATGTCTTTTTTTAAGTTGTACTCCAAAATTTTTATGGTTTCTGGTCTTAGATCCAAGTCTTTAGTTCATTTTCAGTTTATTTTTGGGAATAGTGTTAGAGAATAACGTAGTTTCATTCTTTGCATGTGGTTGTTCGGTTATCCCAACACCATTTACAGAAGAGTTTCCTTTCTCCTCATATGCTTTTAGTTCATTTGTCATAGATTAACTGTCTGTATGTGAATCAGTCAGTTTCTGGTGATTCATTTCTGTGCCTCTCATTCAAATACCAGAGTGTTTCAATCATTATCACTTTGTAGTATAGTTCAGGTCTAGAAGTGTAATACCTCCAGATATGTTCTTTTTTTCTAATAATTGCTTTGGCTATTCAGGGTCTTTTGCTGTTCCATACAAATTCTAAGATTTTTGTTCTATTTCCTGGAAATAATCCTGTGATATTTTCATGGAATTGTATTAAATCTGTATATTTCTTTAGGTATGATGACTATTTTAATGATGTTGATTCTTCCCAACAATAAGCAGGGAGAGTCTTTCCATCTCTTTGTATCCTTCTCTGTATTTTAAGGACTTACAGTTTACATTGTACAGATCTTTCCCCTCACTTGTTAAATATATTCCAGGATATTTGATTCTTTTTACTTCTATTTTTAAAGGCGTTCTTGATTTTCTTTTCAAGCATGTTGCTTGATTTTGTAGTTTGCCACTTTACAGTTTTCATTGATTTGTTCTAGTGTTTTGACAGACTTTAGGATTTCCAATAATCATGCCATCTGCAAATAATAATAATTTTGCCTCCTCCTTTCTAATTTGGATTTCTTTTATTCCTTTTTATTGTCCAAATGCCCTGAAAGGACCTCCAATATAATGTTAAATACCAGTGGTAAGAGTGAGCGTCTTGCCTTGTTCCTGACCTAAAAAGAAATGCTTTCCATTTTTCACAATTAACTATGATGTTGGCTGTGGGTCTGTCAAATATGGCCTTACTATGCTGAGCTATGTACCTTCTGCCCCCATTTTAAAGGATTTTATCATAAATTGGTGTTTGATCTTTTCAAAGCTTTCTCTGCATGTAATGATACGATCAAGTTATTTTTGTCTTTGCTTTTGTTGATATGGTGTATTGTATTGATAGATATGCATAGGCTGAAAGACCATTGCATCTGTGGAATAACTCCCACTTGGTCGTGATCTTTTTGATGCATTGGTGGATTCAGTTTGTTAATATATTGTTGAGAATGTCGCATCTATGTCTACTAGAGATATTGGTCTGTAATATTCTTTCTTATTGACATCTAATCAGCTTTCGTGATCAGTGTGATGTTAACCTCATAGAAAGTATCCTCAGAGTGGTCCCTGTTCTTCAATATTTTAGATGATTTTGAGAAAAGGTATTAATTATTCACTTATGGTTTGCTAAAACTCACTAGATAAGATATCTAATCCTAAGCTTTTTTAGGAAGACTTTTATTACATCTTTAATTTCCTAGCTTGTGATTGTTCTGTACAGGTTTTTTAATTCCTCCAGGATCAGTCTTGGTAAACTATATTTTTCTTAAAATCACTCCATATTTTCAAGGTTATCCACTTTATTGGCATATAGCTGTTCACAGTAGTCTCTTAGGATGCTTTGCATTTCTGTGGTATCATTGTGACTTCTCCTTTTTCATTTCTGATTCTAGTTATGAGATTTTTCTCATTTTCCTTTTTGAGTCCGGCTGATGGTTTGTCAATTTTGTGTATCATTGTAAGGAACTAACTTTTGTTTTCACCGATTTTCTGTATTGTCTTTTTGTTTACTATTTCATTTATTTGTTTGAATTTTGATTATTACCTTTTACTACTGATTTTTGGATTTAATTATTCTACTTTCTCTAGTCATTTTAAATGTATTATTAGATCATTGGAAGTTCTTGTTTCTTGAAGTAGTCCTGGCTTGCAATGGACTACCCTCTTACTACTGGTTTACTAAATCCCATATATACTGGCAGCTCGTGTCCTCGTTCTCACTGGTCTCTAAGTATTTAAGTTCCTTCTTGATTTCCTTTTTTACCTGAGAGACATTCAGAAGCATATTGTTTAGTCTCCAATTTATTTGGGATCTGATAGCTTTCTTTTTGAGGTTGACTTCTAGTTTTAAGATATTGTGGTAATATAAGATGCTTGGTATGTTTTCAGTCTTTGTAAATTTGCTGCAACATATTTTGTCTCCCACAGTATGAATTTGTACTTGAGAATGTTCCATGTGTACTTGAGAAGAGAAATCTGTAGTCATTGGAAAAAGAGTTTGGTATAAGTCTATTGGAACTAACTTTCAAATGGTCATGTAAATCTACTGTTTCTACTTTTCTGCTGGTTGATCTGCCCATTGTTGTAAGTGAGGTGTTGATGTCTCCATCTATTTGTGTTTTGCTGTTGATGTTTCTTGTCCATTCTAATAATATTTGCTTAATATATTTTGATGCTCCTTCATTCATTATATACATGTTAATAAGTATGTCATCTTGCTGGATTGACCCCTGAATCATTGTATAATTTCCACTGTCTTTGGTAATTCTTTTTAGTTGACGGTCTGTATTATCTGTTCATTCTTGATTTTTGTGGTTGCCAATTGATTATAGAATTGTCTTTCAACAATTGACTTTGTATTTATATTTTGAAAAAGAGGAGTTTTCTGAATGCAGCAGAAGGTTGGGTTAGGTTTCATAATCCAGTTGGCAACTCTGTATTGTTTGACTGGTGAGTTCAGTCCATTAATGTTTAGGATGATTATCGATATATAGCTGTATATTGTCATTTTATAATATGTCTTTTGTATGTTATTCTTGACAGTTTTTATTCTTCTCTTTCTTTTCTTAAGTGAGTTGGGTGTAGTTGCATTTTATTGGTTTCCCTTTTTGATTTGTTCTTTGCTTTTTCCCTGGGGATGTATTTGGAGGTTACTATGAAGCTAGCATTAAGAATTCTGCTTATTTCCTATTTTTTGAAAGGAGATTAATCATTGTTAGTCTCATTCTAACCATCCACATTTTGTCCTCGTCTCCTTCCCACTTTTTATATTTGCTGTCTTACTGTTTTTATGTGGGATTCATTTATACTTTTTCCAAATTCATGGACTGGAAGAATTCATAGTTAAAATGGTCATTATAAACTTTCAATATAGAGATTTAATAAAATTCTCATCAAAATCCCAAGGACATTTTTAAAGGAAATGGAGCGAACAATACTGACATTTTATGGCCATGAAAGTCCTCGAATAGACAAAGCTGCTGTAAGAGGAAAAAAATAGCAATAAAGGAATCACGCTTCCTTAGCTTCAAGCAATGCTATGGAGTGATCATCATCAAAAGAGTATGGCACTGGAACAAAAAACAAATAAGCAGTCAGTGGTATAGAATTGAGAACCCAAAAATAAAGCCATAACTATATGGAAAGACAATCTATGACAAAGTTTCCAAGAGCATATAATGGTGGAAGGAAACTCTATTCGACAGTGTTGGCAAAACAAAAAGAAAATGGATTGCTCATAATCACCATACACTGAAGTTAACTCAACATGGATGAATATAAGACCTGAAACCATAAAATAATTAGAAAATATGGATGAGAAGACTCCATGATGCCCTGCCCCCGACCCTTGGGCCTTCAGATTGGACAGGGAGAAGGGAGCAAGAGTGGGAGGCTGGGTGCTGGCAGTGAGACAGTGGGCGGTAGTCTGTGAAGTTCCTGAAACCTTCCTGGCACCTCATCCCGGACTCTGACACTGGAGGATGCAGAGTTTCTCAGGAGTATCTCAATCTACTTCTGTTGACTACATTTCAGAAAGCAACAACTTTTCTCAGTGGACCTATTCATCAAAAGAAATATATGTGTGCTATTTTATAAAGTTTTGTATTTCATCATAGAAAACTTTAAAATAAAAATGAGGACATTAGAGAAGGTGATTTAAGGAATGGACAATCGAAAAAGTGTCCTATCAAATCAATGAACCGAAGAATAATTACTGAATAGATTAATCCTAAACACTTATTTTTTCAAACAAGGAAAATTTCATCTTGTCAGATAAGCAACTCTTATCTAAGATATATTTTCTGAAATTAAAAGATAGATAAGAATAGATTTAAAAGAATAAGGTGTTTGGTAAATAATCAGTGTTAACTCTTTTTGATGAGGATAATTCAGTGATATTATATTCTTCGCAATCCCTGGTCGTAGTCCTAAAACAAGATTTCTTTTTGATAGGACTGATAATACAGGGAGTGGACCTTTTGTGTACTCAAATCACAGTTGTAGAACTTTCAGTCATCGACATGAATGATTTAAAAGAGGAAATAAAGCTTTCATCTAAATCCAAAAGTTCAGTCTTTTTTACCATGTGATTTTAAAAGTCTCTTCAAAACCATTTGGAAAATAATCGACAACTATTTTAAATTATTAAAGGCAGATGTTTGAAAACAATATTCCCTACATCAGCCCAGAAATCTGTATTACCTGCAACTAGACTGTGCTTCGGACTCCTCTCCAAAGACAGTACACCATCTCTATGCGACGCCAGAGGCTCAGTGCATGCAGTTTCGTTTCTGTTACACTTTGGCCTGAGAGTATTACCACTGAAATCCAGGAACCAACTTTATCTGCTGTCAAGGATCTTGTGTGTTCCATTGCTTATCAAAGGTGCGGTGAATGCTAGGTATGTCAGTGGTTTTCCTGATTAATATTGTTTCTAATGCTTCTCTATAAACTTTACAAACAACGGTGAGTTAACACATATGCATCCATCATTTCTATCCTTATTCTAAGCATTTTGGGAAGAGTATCAACAAACTATGAGCCTAAATCTGAAAGTATAGATTCTATATCCTTACTTTAAGGTACAGCTTGTTCTGTTTAAGAGGAGGAAAATCAGCATAAATTCAAGAGGATTTAAAAAATCTCATTTGCTTTCAGAGAAAGCAGGAGGTAGAGGGTGTAAGGCTTAAGGTAGCTTACCAAAAGAATGGGACAGAGCAGTGGCAGAGTCCTGGGTTGACAACTTGTACATGGCCTATTTTCTGCTTTCTGTGTGGCCTGTGTTCTAGACTCTTTATGCCCTCTTGCTTTCCATTGATCCAGTTTTCACTTAAATCTCATTTAATAGGAGAGGACCAACTCTCCCTTTACTCTTAAAAAGATAAGAAAATGATGGCACGACCTGTCGAAGCAGCAGTGAAATCAATTGTCTCTGAAGGAGCCAAGCCACATACCCCTGGGTCTGGGTGTAAACAACCAGCTTAAACAACTAAACAACTGAATAGAAAAAGGGGAAAAACAAACAAAAATGGAACAACACAAAATTAAGATCCTCCTGCAAAGTGAAATAAAATACCCCCAAACCAATGTTAACCTGCTAATTGGGAGAATATATTTGTACATCATATGTATGACAAGATATTTTTCTAAAACATGTATAAAGAATTCATAAACCTCAACAAGAAAGAAGCAAATAACTCAGTCAAAAATATGCAGGATAACTGAATAAGCATTTTTCCAGAGAAGACAGATGGTCTACAGTCTCAACATGATCTACATTACTTATTTCAGGGAAACTCAAATCAAAATCACAATGAGATTTACACATTACACTTTACACATCTAAGAATGGGCTATATGAAAATGCCTAGAAATAAAAAAATTGCAAGGGTATGGAGAAAATGGAACTTGTCTACACTATTGTTGGGAATGTAGAATAGTGGAACCTCTATGGAAAATCATATGGATATTCCTCTAAGAATTACAATGGAACTAAAATTTGATATAGCAATTCCACATCTAAGAATATATAATGTAAAATACTAATTCAAAAAGATACGTACATGCTTATATTCACAGCAGCACAAGTCACAAGATTCAAGATTAAGAATCAAATTAAGTGCATCACAAGCAGATGATTGCTAAGAAAATATATACAATGTAAGATAACTCATCATCTATTAAAAATAAAATGAAAGTTTAAATATTGTCATTGGCAACAACATGAATGAAATAAAAGCAATCATGCTCTGCAAAATAAGCCACAAAGAGACAATGAATATATGATTTTTACTTGTGTAATATAAAGAAACTAAGCTACCAAAACAAAAATGTAAGTTTAGAGT
The DNA here is from genome assembly GCA_004363575.1 of Solenodon paradoxus. NCBI lineage: Eukaryota > Metazoa > Chordata > Mammalia > Eulipotyphla > Solenodontidae > Solenodon > Solenodon paradoxus. The sequence continues at coordinate 764 of RJWH01010774.1, read as the reverse complement.
TGGAACAAAATGTGAGTTTACCAATGGACAAAGAAGGTACAAACCTCAGGTAGAAGCTGTTAATCCTTCGTGGTGAAGGACAGAACACTAATCGTGGGTGTGTTGCGATGTATATATTTAACAAGATGTGAAATTATGCTCCTGAAATTATATAACAGTGTAAATCCTAGTAAATCAATAAGATACCAACAGCTTCTGTATAAGACATCAGTATAGTTGTATGTCCAATATTTGTATAGTAAGTCATAATACTATGTATGGAATAAATTTTTCATATTTGGAAATGCATTTGGAAATGTTATTAGCCTAGTATTTACTAATTATATTGAAAAATATGAATTTTTCATTATTTATTCACTTGTATTGGTGATGTAATTTTGAATAGATTAACTATCAATCACTGTGTAATGGCTTTTATATGTTATTTTATACATAAATTGACATTTCCAATATATTAAATATGTATTCCTACATTATTGTCCAAATATTTTGTCATTTTGTCCTTTGGCATTAGCACTTTGGGTGGGTGACATCTCAATACACTGTAATGTTTTTTTTACACAGACAAATAATTGTGTGCTATTTACTTCATGGCACCATCTTTTCTTGCAATGCCACATTGTCACAAGTGAAGTGTCCACTACTTCAATCAGAGATTCAAGTGTGTGTAATTTCAATTAATTTTATTTTTCTTTCTGCTCTCAAAACCATACCATTAAGTTGTTGTAATGCCATAATATATTTTTGCAAGGTGAATGGCTGTA